>JBCAUA010073394.1:0-10956 GCA_038406235.1 Peronia verruculata
ATCTATCTATCTATCTATCTATCTATCTATCTATCTATCTATCTATCTATCTATCTATCTATCTATCTATCTCTGTTCTGTCTTCCGTACAGCAACAGCGAAGGAGAGAAAGAGAGAGCAAGACAAGTAGAATAAGATGCATAAAAAGGAAGGAGGAGGAGGAAGGAAGTAAAGAAAAGAATAAGAGAAAGGGACAGCTATTATAAAGAAGAAGAAGAAGAAAATGGACGAAAGACAGGAGAAGAAAATGGAAGAAAACTGAAGCAGGGATAGAGAGGGTGTCGAAACGTAGTGAAAAGTTTATTTATTTATCTATTTATTATTTTTTATCATGTACATAGTATTTCAAGCCTTAAAAAAAAAAAATAAAAAGAAACATCTGGACTTTCAATGCGTTTTGCCTAGAAATTTGGAAACTAGAAAGGCCCGACTATTACATGAGCCTAACTGGTGCAGCCCTCCTGCAAGATAAGTATCCAAGGGGCTTCCGCGAAAGTACGCTTCCAGGGTCGTGTCCTTTCATGTGTGAGCCAGTACAAAATTGTTTTGCCTTCACTGTGTGACGAAACTTTTTTATATGCTCATGCTTCCCCATTGTACCAGCACGCCCATATAGTCAATTCAGTTTAGAAAATATGCCTGGGCAACGGCATCTCCGCCTACTCTTCAGATTTTTTACGGGTTCTAAAACGTTCGTAGTGTAGACACAGAGGCTCTGACATATAGTTTCCCAAATACGAGAGGGCTAAACGTGGGACTTTCTACCCAAGAAGCCATAGATCTGTTCATTGAAAAAAGAAAAAGATGCAGTTAGGTTTTAAATTTTTTTTTTCAACCCCCTTCCGGGACGGGGGGGAGGGGGGGGGGGGACCTGAACCCCCGACGTTGGTTTCGGTTTTTCACCTGAGGAGTAGATGCTTAACCCCTCTGCCACGGCATTCGCCACAATACTCTTTTGTCACCAATGATGAATATATACCGATGTACTACTGCTGTTTGCCTGGAGGTCAGGTGGTCTCTATTTTTCTCCTGGCCATAAATACACGTATAACAGCCTTTCATCCCCATTTTGTGAACAGATTGGACTCAAAATGCAAAGACCTTTTCGATTTCATTGTTAATGAAAGCAGCATCTCTTTGCCAACAGCTTCACGGCGGATTCAATTTTCCAAAGTTTTGAAAAGGGCCATAAGTGCAGCTTTTTCAGTGAATCATCTAAATCCACAATTTGTCCCTTGGACGCAGGACACCATCATTACTTTGCTAATTTTACAGCAGCTTACTGAATTTGAGGAGGAAACAAACAAACAAAAAAGCAAAATAGGCAAAAGAATATTATAGACTTACGGTTTGAGACGTGATTGCTTGAACGTTTCTTGAAGTACTTTCTAATTCTATAGATTACTGCAATCAGACTTCCCTGCATTTTTGGTCTGGTTCAGCAAATCCTGGCTGACTTAGTGGAACTCAAAGGTTGTCCTTTTCAGTTCGCGTGCCCAGAAAATTGAATAATTAATCTTTTTGTACTTAGAGCTATCTGAAGTGGGAATATCGATCGTGTTGGCTAATTTTCCTTCTCTTCTTTTCACCTGCCAGCCAGTCTTCCCCAGAGCCCCAATCTATTGGTTTCAGCAGCCGGTCTCAGTATGTAGATCTGTCTGCAGTTAGTCTTGGATAAATTATTGGTCTCAGTCTGACTCTCTATTTGTGGGTCTCATTCTGTTGGTCTCAATCTGTTGATCACAGCCTGTCTATCGAATCAGGTTATTGAATTTGGTCTATTGATGCCAGTTTCCTGAAATTGGTTTGGTGATAATGGAAACACGGGGCCGAATGAAAGATTTATATATATAGTTTTGTTTGTTGATAATGCGGATAAGAAGTATGAAAACAGTGGGAAAAAAGAATGAATTTTTTATTTATTTTTTTTTTTTTTGTAATAAAGGGAAATACTTTTTTCCCTTTCAAATCTTGTATTATGGGGAGCCATTTTACTCCAATACGGCAAAACTTGTATTTTGTGGGGTAGAAATTTTCGACTTATTTGAATTGATTTGAACAGGTCTAAAATAAAAACAAAAGGAAAAGGGACTAGTCAGTTTGATAAGTGTTAAGAAATACGTAATTAGAGATGCATTTAGAACGCTGTTCACTCTTACTGTTGTTTCATCGGAGCATAGTCACCCATGCAAGAGCCATCACTAATTGCTGACGAAATAATCATTCTCGCACATACAGAAATTGGGTTATGATGACGTGGTAAATTAATGTGATTACGGTTAACGGACTGGCTGGCTACTTGATTTACCTTTTGCCTATGAAATGTCTAGTACTATTTAAGTTAGGCATTATTTATTTATTTATTATTTATTTATCTATTTATTTATTTATTTATTTATTTATTTGTCTCTTTGCGTATAATGCATGAAATGTCCAGTGATGCTTAAGTTAATTTAGTTTTCATGTCTTTTCAGATTTATTACGTTATCATTTACCTGTTTCATTTTGAATCACTCGCTGCACACAATATGAGGCCCTGGTCGATAGGCTAGTACAGTGGGTAGGCTTAACGCGCTCGATGCAAAGGCCCATGATTAGGGTAAGGCTGACTAGAACTTCAATACTATATGAGAACGACACAGGTCATACGTCCGACTAGAACTTCAAGATTGCACTTAAAACTGCACGGACGTTAGTCTGGCTAGGCATTGCTTTTCTCTTATATTATGTCGTTACAGGCACGGTAAGTAAAAGGCACTATCGTATGAGTAATGGCTTATATCGAAGCTGGCGTGCGAGGGACACACACATGTAAATTGATAGATGTAGGTAGTTTTAGGCGATAATCAAATCATCCTTGGCGCGGGGGGGAGGGGGGGGGGTTGGAGGAGTGAAAGCAGGTTTTTCCTAAAGCGATTTTGGACTCTTGTTTGCTCTTAAAAGTTATGCCTTCTGCGAATATAAAAATAGTATAAACAAGTTGAAATGTCCATTCTAAGGCCTTGAAAAGATGATCATTCAGTGGTTGACCAGTACTTCTATCATGCAGATTCTGGCTCAGTCGGGATATTCAATGATAGATCGACAATATTTCGCTTTGTAAGGACAAATGGTGCCCCAAAGACTGGATTATAATCTCCGCCTCCAATATCAGGTGCTCCCTGCTGAAAATGGACACTGGCTGGCCTGTGGAGACTCTGACTACACCGAACATCAGCGAAAATTAGCACCAGAACCTCTAGAATGAAGTTCCCACGGCCCAGTGAGAGCATGATTTGCCTCATTTCTCTGCTCTTTCAAGTATATAATGCACTATCTGTCACAGCAAGGGTCGACACGTTTTTTTTCTGACAAAGAAGACATGGTGGCCATATACAGGCCTCCCAGGATCCTGAAACTACTCCACGGCAGGGCGTTAGTGATAGGGGTAACCAAGCAAAAAGGGATTTTTAAAAGATATGAGATGCCCAGTAAAAAAGCAAAATAGTCATAGAAATCACAGAGAACATTAAGCATGTGAAACAATCATGTTTGAGTCGAAAGCATGCTTGCATTTTGCAGAATCAGAAGTGAATTATATGAAGAAAGTGATGTCTTCAGTATCTTCGCTCTTAACTGCAAAGTATCCACTGATATCAAAAAATGCAATATTCACAGCCTTTAGATTCCTTCCACCCTATGCAGTATGTGTCGTTTATTCCAAACCCAGTACCACCCACAAGTTCCAATGACCAGCGATAAAAGAGAAAATGTATGATCAGAGTTTTATTTGAACTGCCTCTGAAATAAATGAAATTGAAAACCACACGTGATATTTAGGGGAGAGAAATATGATCCTTAACTTTGCTTAATGCCTTGGAAGAAATGAACAGCTTGTTGTCATGCGGGATTGCTCTAAGCAGAAAACAAGTATCAATTACAACATAGAAGATCATTAAATCATTGTTTTCACAGTCAATTAATGGTGATGTTACCCACGAGTACATAAAGTTATCCAGATAATTAGAGAGAGAGGCAATCAAATTCTATAGAGCTGTGCAACGCCGCGGTCACGGTCGATACACGGCAGGGCTGGTGGGCAGGAACTATAGATTTAGCGTGGAAGTTAACCTCATAAATGGCAATTACGAGAGAACCAAGAAACTCAACGACATGCGATTTTCACTAAAACTTGTAAAAAAAAAAAAAAAATTAGATTGTCAAACTGTAAAAAACGTTCATCTGCTATCTGAGGTATTCCTTAAAAGCTAAAAGTTGTAAGGATTCCAATTGATGTCTGTGCACAATTTGGCATCCTGCATCGTTTTGAATAGTTTTGAAATGATAGTGTCTATGAAGCATTACATGTGAGTTTCAGTGTCCTATTTTTGGTATTAATTTATCACGATAAATTACTTTTAAGAGCACATTTCATTGACTGGTTCATTTTTTTT
Organism: Peronia verruculata; assembly: GCA_038406235.1. NCBI lineage: Eukaryota > Metazoa > Mollusca > Gastropoda > Systellommatophora > Onchidiidae > Peronia > Peronia verruculata. The sequence continues at coordinate 4,434 of JBCAUA010073394.1, forward strand.
TTTTTTCAACAATTTGATTTTAGGGAAAGAAAACAATAAAGCACTACCACTGATCACTGATAAATCAGAGTTCAGTCAGTCTTTCCCTACTCAGAGCTGAACACAATAGCAGCTCCGCTCAGGAAAAACCACAAGCAGAAATACATAGCAGAAACACCCAGTCTACCATCTGTCCTTTTGTCTGTCTATTCATCTGTCTCACATCTGTGCTAATAATAACTAAACTTATGGTAGGAACAGATGAATAATAATGTCAATAATAAATTCGGCTACTCAGTATTAACACACATAACAATAAAACAAACAAACAAAAACATTTTTAAAAAAGCACCAGAAACACGCAACGCCAAATTATACCCTCTCATACTCTCTACGTTCTTCCTTTCTGTCTTTTTTTTCTTTCTTTTTCCTTTCTTTTCTTCACTCTTTCGTTCTTTCTCACTCTTTCCCTCTGTTTGTGTCTTCCAGTATGTTTTTATCTACTACCATAATTATGCGTATACGATATATTAGAACCCCGCTTCATTCCAACGAGTGTGGGGATGCAAAAATATTGCAATAGTAATAGTAATAAAAAGGGCAACTTGATATTTGTAATAATAATAATAACAGTAACAATAAAACTCGGTATCTATATTTACAATATCTAAGAAAATATAGGTAATAAATAGAATTTGGCAAATCGGTGCTATACATACTACTAATAATAATAATAATTGGGGGGGGGGGTGGGGGGGGGGAGCAGAAGGAGGAAAAGGGAAAGGAGGGGGCACCTACCGGTTCCTAATCACTCAAGTGGGCATCGACATTTCTGAATACTGTTGACATAATGTTAAACGTTATAAGCTTTGTGCTCACCGTGTCTAACTGATATCGGAAAGAACAAAAACACGCCCGATAAAAGTATGACAACAGACAGCGTTAACGCATATTTTGCAGGCCTGGGAATGAATTGATGAAAATAAAGGAAGAATTTTTACGGATAATGACATTCTTTTTTTCACATATTTTGGCGAAAACCGCATATTAGAAAGTTTATTGGCTCTCTTGTAATGGTCAAAATAAGACTAAATTCAACGCTAAGTATATCAGTTCCAGCCCACCAATGTGTAATCACGCAGCACGCGGCGAGCGTCTGAGTGACCTCGTTGCACAGCTCTATAGCTTTCATTCTGTTTTGTGAGGGGAAAAAGGAACCACACAGTGACTCATCTAGATTTAATCCCTGAGACAAAGTTTCGTAAATTACATGTACTTCGTCAAATGAAGCAGACAGGTATACTGCAGATTCAAATCGTTTTGCCCCTTTCATATCCCCTTTTTATATCTCTTAATAAGGAGGTTACACTTTGTTTTATGTGCATGGAATCTGCATAGAGATGCAGCTTGTACTCGTGAAATTCTCCCTTTCGTAAGAACGAGGGAGAAGGAGAAAAGGAAAAGAATCTGAGAGCTAGTAAACACGTGAAATATGTGAAGTGAAACCCAGTTTGAAACTGAAATAACATACTGAAATAACATTATTTAAAGAAAAAGAAGAACATGCTTACAACATTTGGCTTGAACCTAATGTGGTACAGATTTATTTTATGTGTGTTTTTCGGTATGTTTATTCTATTTAGTTATAATGAATAAATCTTGAAAATGAAATGAATCAAATCCTGCTAAGCTATGATTTCAGTTATGAAATAAAACAGTCATATATTTTGTTTATCCCTGTGTTCCTTTTTAACTTTTTTCTGTGCTTTTATCTTTCGTTCAATGTGAGATCTATTCTTGGATGTATATATTCCTGCGGTTGACTTGGATAAGGTTTTGCTACGCCTTTCAGCATCCTTCAGCAGTCTCACAGATTTTTGTGGGGGGGGGGGGGGGGGGGAGAAAAAAAACGACCTTGCCTGTTTTAAAAAAAAAAAAAAAGAAAAAGATAACTGTGCGTGGTACTTGTTTTCTGAAAGACCTCGCTCTATTTTATTTACAATATTCATGTAGCCTATTGGCTCTTCCTTCTTTTAGTTTCAGATCAAAATGTGGCACAAATTCATTTTTGACAGCAAGTCATCTATCTGTCTGGCTCTGAATGGTAGAAATAACTGAAGAAAGATTATTTGGTCCATGTACATGTACACTATTTGTCGTTTCTGTTCTGTTGCCAATTGCTCGAAATCAAGCACTATATCTCACGGCCGGTCAGAATGACCCGTGGGTCCTGGCCTTGAACAGAAAAATCGGAGGTTTTAATATGATGAAGATGGTCTCATGTCATGTCAGTATTTTACAAAAACTAAAAGGACGATCATCTCTGAAAAAGAAAATGTCGCTTCTATGAGCAGATTATATCAGGAGATTCTATTAGGTGAATTAAAAATATAATGGATTTAGAGGGCCTACACATCTACCGTGCGAACTTAGAGTTCTATTTAACCACAACAATGAACCACAAGGCAGAACTGCTGTGTGGGCACAGACTCGTCTGCAAGCTGGATGACAAAAAATGACGGCTCGCCAAAATTATCATTCCCCTTGGTTTTTCAGCCTAAGTTTTGCCCACCTATTAGAGACAGCGCGACGCTGATGGCGTGTCAGCTTTCTTTTTTTGCGCAGCGGGAAGAAAGTAGGCTATTTTCCAACATTTTAAAGTTTATCAGATTGAAAATGTAACCTCTTTTTTATTTTAAATTCAGTGTGTCAAAATTAGCGCAGTCTATGCATACATAGCTCTTTTTGGTGCCTCTTTTGTTAGACAAATTGGCACTGAAAGTAAAAGTTGTTGTTCAGTGTTATTAGTCCAGTAATCGGTAGGTAGAACTGTGATGCAGATGTGCGGCGACGACCGGCGCTCAGTGCGTTTGTGCTAACACATTGAATCTAAGTTGGAACCCATTAGTATGGACTGTAGAGATCTTCGAAGATTAATGCGCTAACCTTCATTTTTACCGATTTTTCTTTTAATTATAGTCATTGTTGATGTCGACTCAATTTGCAATATCCCTGGCTACAGCTAAACAACTTGACTCAAAACTTGTTTCATCACATTAAAGTGCATGAAGGTTTTAAATGGTAGTAATAACACAGCTTGGTGGAAATATCGATACACAACTCATTTTGGCTGATTGTGAGATATACATGTATATATTTGCTTATTATGTACACGTGCATTATGCGGTTCAATTCCATCAGCTATGATTTTCAAAGTTTCTTTTGCTCAATGTTGTGCATGTGTTTAATTATTACTTTCAGTTGTGTATTTGGAACAGACTTAGCTCAAAATTACAAGTCAATATACAAAGTTCAGGTAATATTTGCAATATTTTGCTTGTTTGCTCACTATCGTATGTTTGTGAAAGTATTTAATGCACCATAATTCTCTCGCTGATGTCTAGTTACCATCTTAATACATTTACATGTATAACAAATTTCAGGTGGCGAGAAATCAGTTCCGAGAGGGCTTAAAGTTTGAAATCCATTACATCTTGAATTGCCAACCAATCCATTACTTGTTTTGTTGCATACTATCTGCTGTTCTATACAGTCTTGAAATCAAGATTTTTCTTTTTAATGAAAACTTCGGTGTAACCACTTGTCTCTAAGCTTGTGGTGGATATGAGAGGGCATTTACATTACAATGGTCTTCTATTGCACTAAGCATGATTCCAGTCTGTATTGAGCCCTACTTTATTCAGGTCCATCAATAGTTGTATATTTAGAGTACACTGTACATGTAATTTGTTCATTAACCATAAATCTCTTTGAAAAGATAAGAGTCGCTGTAGTCTTCTGCCGCCTGAAAATAAAAAAAAATAAAAAATCTAGAGCTGAATTCATGGGTTTCAGTTTGACTGAACATGAATTTCAGATCAGTACCCTCTCACAAACCACATACAGTATTTTATTTATGAGAAATAATCATTATTACATAGCAGTTCTTTCTGCCTTATTTTTAATCTGTTGGATCATGAGATTTTACACTGTAGAAGATGAAAGGGGGGGGGGGGTCAGATTGTGGTAATATTGTTTGTTGGTTTCGGAAGATAAAGAAATACATGTATATAAAATAATAAGAACTTAAGTTCTTTATAAATTCAGACATGTAGATTATATTTTTTTCTTGTGATGTATCTTCAAACTGTGTAGGAAGTAAAGGTATCACTAAAATGTCTCAGGCCCAGTTTTTTTGTTTTTTTTTAATTTTTATATATTTTCTTTTTTTAATCAAGGCACCATTGTCAGATTTTAAAGATTATTTTTTATTTTCAGTATATATTTTATGACAATGTCTGAAATCCTTTTATTTCGAATTATGCTGCAATCTCAGTTTCTATTCATATTTTACTTCGATGTGCATTATTTGAGTTAAACATGTTTGTTTTATTCCTGCAAATCCCACAGTGTACTATACCTTTCAAGTATTTGCTGACAAGTTATAACAAACTAGTCTTTGTTCCCATATTTTTGGTTATTCCTGGAAGAAAGCTGCAAATATTGTTTATATATTGTTCAGAGTATGCCTATGTAATTTCTATTCATGTTGTAGTTTTTTTTTTTTTTTTCTGAAATGTCATTGCTTATGTAGACTAAGCCCATCTGCATAGTCGTACATGTATGTAAATTGCATTGACCTTTGATTTATCAGTACCATTTTCAGTCGGGATTGGATTATTTTTTACCAGCCTGCCTAGTAACTTGTTATTGCGAGACAACACGGGGTATTAGACAGGCAAAGCAAAAAAAAAAAAAACCACACACACACACATATAAACACACACACACACACACACACTCTCTCTCTGAGTTTTATTTTATTTTAATCCACTTGAAAGACTAAAGTTGTATATATATATATAAAATTGTTACAAGAAGAAATATAATTTCTTTACACCATGAATTTTTTAAAAGAATTGTTGTTCACGATTTGATTTTTTTATTAAAGAGTACTAAAATGTTGTTTACCCTCTAGACTGAGCTTGTTCAACACCCCTTGCATCTGACAAAAGGAAGTAATGCAGCTGGTCAAGAAACATCCCCATTGTACCATTCCTTGTCTTTTTTTTTTTTTTTTTGTATTACATCTTGTGGTTTCAGTAATCACATAAATTTATTCTAACGCCGTATGAGTATGGCTTTGACTGTGTCTCATTTTTTTTTTTTTGCAAACATATCGTCACTGTTCGACGACTATAGTGGTCTAAGTCAGATTAGTGCAAAATTGGCATTCCTGAGCAAACTCCTCGGCATCCATTAGTCTCGAGAGACAATGGTGTACCGCGGAGATTGGGGATGGCATCCCCTAGAGAGGCTACGGATCCCCACACCCGAGTGGCGGTCTCGCGAACAGTTGTTGACACTGCCACAGAGGTTGCCTTGCTTTTCTTTTTGCCCATTTATCAGCGAGCTGGTCGTTTTTGGTGGTCATTTCTGGTGGTTTCTGCCCTCTGCACTCGCTCACTGACAGTGGCTCTCTAGAACTGGCGGTTGTCGGCAGAGCATTCCCAGATGTGTGGGTCAGTGTCGGCTGCCTTTATGTCCCACTTAAAGACGTCCTTGAACTGGAGATGCAGTCTTACTGTGGAGGCGGGAACCCTCGCGCAGCTCCTCATCCAGCATGTCCCCTGGAATGCGCCGTCGTCCATGCGGCGTACGTGGCCTAGCCACTTGTGGCGTTTCCGGCTAAGGAGTGCAAACAGGCTTGGGATGCTGGCGCGCTGGAGGACCTCTGTGTTTGTCACCATGTCTTGCCATTTGATCTGAAGGAGGCGTCTGCGGAGGCAGCGTAGGTGGAAGCTGTTAAGCCGCTTTTCCTGGCCAGCATAAATATGTAGTACAGGGCTCTTCCCATACAGCAAACAGCATGTGGCTTTTGGCATCCCTAAGTAAAAGAGCTATATGAGGTCATGTATTTTTCCCTCCCTTAATGTGCCTGTAGAACTGTAGTTTATGTACAGTCGAGCACAGAAAACTCAAACACGGGAACCTCGAATTCACGGAATGTAGAAGGCTGTTGTTATCACTATAATATCAGCCCGGTTTAAATCCCTATGTTTTCTTTCTATAGATTACATATGTACAGTGGAAACCTGATATAACAGGATTGCTGGGACCAAAGAAAAGTCCTGTTATAAGCGGATCCAGTTCTCAACACGGATTTCTTGAAGATTTTGTCATCATCTAAAGGATCTCAGAGCGGTAGAATGTCTGATTAGGCCCATTTTGTCTGGCATCATGCGAGTGGACATGCTAGAGTTCAAAGTCCGATGGTCAGCTGCCCACCAACCCATCCCCTTTGATCCATTGCCCGATCAGCGCTTCATAGTCACATGTAGAATCTCTTTGATATTCGTGGCATGCTGATGTTTGGCGGCTGATGATCCGTCCAGGAGAGCCCAAATCAGACTTAATAGTCTCCTTGTTCATGAAACAATGAGGTATTTCGAGAAAAATCACATGATCGAGGATTTTCGCTCACACGCTGATTTGTTGACTTGCTCTGCGCATGGCAGACAAATCTTGACGAATGAAGAGCTTT
>JBCAUA010073405.1:0-10956 GCA_038406235.1 Peronia verruculata
TGTGTGTGTGTGTGTGTGTGTGTGTGTGTGTGTGTGTGTGTGTGTGTGTGTGTCTCTCTCTCTCTCTCTCTCTCTCTTGCTCTCGATACCTCTCTATCCCATCTCTGTCTCCTGTCTTTCGCAATCTCTGCCTGTATTGAGTGTGACTGTTTCTGTGACTGTTTCTCTGTCTCTCACAATCTCTGCCTGTACATTCAAGTGTGTGTTTTTCTGTCACTGTTTCGATAAGTCCTTACACTATACCCCACTCATTATGTCTGCCAGCTACTTCTAAACGCATCTGTCTCTCTCTCTCTCTCTCTCTCTCCCTCTCACACACACACTCTCTCTCTCCCTCCCGCACACATACTCATTATCTCTCTCTCTCTCTCTCTCTCTCTTTCTCTCTCACGCTCTTCATAATTCATTATCCCCCCCTCTGTGTGTACTTTCCACTATCTCTGATTGCATCTGAATGTGTTTGCCTTCCTGTTCCGCTGTCTGAATGTATCCCTTTAGGTTACACACTTTATGTTCTGATCTCAGTGTCTCAGCCTGTGTCTTCTCATGTCTCTCTTTGACACTGTTTCCCATCTCTCTCTCTCTCTCTATCTATCTATCTATCTCTCTCTCTCTCTCTTTCTCTTCCGTCACTCTCCCCATCTCTCTCACTCTTTCTCTCCTCTTTAATTTCTTCCCAACTCTCATTAAAATGTTCAGCCATTTCAATGCCCACACCGGTAGTCCCTCGTTGAAACACAGAATCTGACAGTGCCTGGGATGTGATAATTCAATGGAAATGCTCTCTGTTGTTGTCAGTTTTCTTCCTTCCTGCCCCAAGCTTTTCTCCTTTCTTCATCTTCATTTCCACATTCCTTTCAGCGCCACAAAATCGATTCCGGCTGAATGATGCAAGCCATTTTTATATCATCCACTACCCTTATTTCCGTTCGCCCTTCCAATTCTCTAATTTTAATCCAATTTCCCCTGCTATCTTCTTTATGTCCAATGTACAACTTCTTTTCAATTCTGACATTTCCCTCTCTGCATTTTTTCTTTCTTTCTTTTTTTAACTTTGTTCTCTTATCTTCAATGAAATGTATTATCTCGATTCCACTCGACGCTGTTCATGTTTCATGAATTTGTTCTTTTCAGTTTTGACAAAAATCATTACAACTGGCTGTGTCTCTTGTTTCGAGTCTCTATCTTTTTTTGACTTTCTATTTTTCAAGTCTATTCCCCTCCTTTTCACTCCATATTCCTTTTTATCCTCTTTCAACATTCCTTTCTGTCCTCTTTCAACATTCCTTTCTGTCCTCTTTCAACATTCCTTTCTGTCCTCTTTCAACATTCCTTTCTGTTCTCTTTCAACATCGCTCATGAATTTCCTCTTTTTAGGATTCTAATTCACTCTTTTCAGTTTTGACTTTGTCAGTCCTCTATCTCTTAAGGCATATTACTGCCTATTTTTTTTTTTTTTTTTACATCTCCTTTCTTGTTTTTCTCTCATAATTCCGTCTTTTTCCACTTACATTTCCCTCTCATTCTCTCTTCCACGAGTTTCAAGTATATGTCAGCTATTATCATCATGGCTTGCCCAGACAATTCTGCACAGGGCAGTGAAAGGAGGGAAAAGAATGGGTAGAGAAAGAGATGGAAAGACAATACCCCCGAATCTACACGTCGTGTGATGCTGAACAAAGACCAATGAGAATATTAACAGAAGAGAAAGGGATGGAGAGAATTGGTTGCCGGTCATTTTCGCCCCTAACTCCACCTTCTGCCAAAGGCTCGACTCTCAGACTAAGTGACAGGGGAAAACAATTGAAATTTCAACTAGTTTTCATTCAGATTAGTTGTCTCGATAATTCAATACCTTTTCTTCACCAAAGTCGCTTACTCTGACGTGAGGTTCTGAACAGTTTCACTTATATTCAGTGTTCCCCTTCATCAAAAACACCTTGCCATAAATAACCTTTGTGATCACAATAACCCGGACTCAACACTGTCCATTGATATTACGTCTTCTTCCCCAATCCATCTCTCTTTTTCAGTGCTCATCTTTTCTTTTTCACCAATCTGATATTTTGTCCTGTAATGCTGTATGGTCGCGCTCTGTATTCTCTGATCCCTGTCAATACGATGTCTGGCTTCAATACTACTGGTCGTGATACTGATCTCGTCTCAACATTACTTTGGCATATGCTAATGCCACGTTCAGTGCTTTCTGCAAGCTTCCTCTGTTATCCTCTACCAACCACAGCCTTTGGTTTCGCTTTAACTTTAGTATGGTTGTGCTCTGTATTCAGTGCTCCCTATCATTATAATTCCTTACCCCAGGAGTATCCAAAGTTTTGTTTTTAGAGAGGGCCAAATACAAACAAATAAACAAAGTGCTGAGCCACAATCTAGAGAGTATATTTCAAGCGTAAAAAAAAAAAGAAGTAATCTATTATTTTATTAGTGAAATTTGACCTTACACAGTTTGTTAGCCTCTTTTTACAACTTCCACCGTGCCAGTTTGGATAAATCGAAATATGTTTAAACCAAAATAATATGCCAGCTCCTTAAAATTTTGGTTTAAATGTGTTCCAGAGGGATTTTCAGAATTTGCTGCGGGCCAATAAAAACTGGACAGCTGACCGCAGTCGGTCCGCAGGTCGTAGTTAGGACACCCCTGCCTTACTCCAACCTCAGGATTATCATGACCTTCTATCAATATTGTCCACCACAGACTCAAATCCTTCACTCTTGTTGATCTTTTCCTTACCCTTTGAACCCTGCGTTCCCCACCCTGCCGTCCCTTGTTCCCCAGTCTCCCTGCATAAAATTCCAGGTATGAAAAATTTGTCCCATGTTAGCATTAGCAACACACAAAAATGAAACATTAGAGCAATCGATCTTGTCGAAACTAAGTAAACATGCTTTACATACGTTAGAAAACAAACAAAAAAAAAACCTATGAGGGCGCCGCCATTTACATTTACTTGATCAGTACCAATACATTAGTTCCCAGCAGGGAGTGTCTCCCGTTCCGGGCACCACGCTGTTATGTGTTCGGAAAACCCGGGGCATTTGGGGACATGGAATGGGACAACCTGTCAGGTATACCGGATGTTAGGGTTCATTAGGCTAATGCTTAATTCTCTCTCTCTCTCTCTCTCTCTCTCTTCTCCTCGTCTAGTATTTGGACCCCACGTTGTGTGCAGTCGCCATTTGCATTTAGTGTTTCGTTCTATTCAAAAAGAAAAAACAAACCTTGCTCCAACTTTAATAATTTATAACAGCCTGCCCCCGTCTCTGTCCATTCATCGCGTCACGTTCCGTTCGTTCTCTAACATAGTCTCTATTCTTCCTGCTTTCCATTAATTCTCCCTTTTTTAAAATTTTTTTTTTATTTACTTACTTATTTATATAATATTTTTTTTCTCCATCAGTCTCTTATTTTGAAATGAAATTGTGCATTGTCGGCCTTCCGTTCCATCAGAAATACATTGCCTCAACCTAAGTGATGATTAAAAAAATCTCCATCACCGCTGCCCCTTTATCATACCTGGTATTACATACCACTTGTGCCCCACCCCCTTCCTCCATCCTCTTCCAAGCTTTTTGCTTTCTTTCAGCTTATCAAGTTTTCTCAACCACAGGAATCCTACATTTGACATGACATTGCGTACTTCATTAAAAATGAGTGGTTCATATAACAATCCTGCCAAAGATTCCTATCACGTTCTCTTTCTCCCATCTCTCCTCCCTCCCCTCCACTCCTCCCAATCTCTGGCTCCCCAATCAGCCCCTGTGGCCTCAATCAGGAACAACATCGTCAGTGTAAACACTCGGCAGGGGCGGGCAATCACGTGATGCAAGCCTGGTGTGCCAGGCCGGGGATTCTCTGATCATGAACAAACAGGGGGGGCTTTTATTTCAGCGAAGACGTTTTTACAACACATTCCGTTCACAGCGCAGAGAAGCCAGAAATGATCTACCTCATACATAGCCAGCATCTAGGCTACACCAACCGCGATTACTCGTGAGGTTTTCCTTCAAGACAATAGCCCCATCCTTTTTACGACGTTCAAATTCAAATGCTCTGAGAGAATGTCAGTACTGCTTGAACAAGGTCTATATAATGCAATATTTCTTCAAATAACATGTTCGGGATTCTCTTTAGGTTTCAGATTTGTTAGGCTATTCTGAAGGCTACTTTTTACTATATAACTGTATCCCGGTTGAAGAGAGATCTTCATTCCCCCCCCCCCCCACACACACACACACATACACACACACACACACATACACACACATTTATACATGTATACATACATGCACACGAGAGAAAAAGAGGGTCGGAGAGAAAATTTCCTGATTGACAGATTATCATCTACATGCAAAGCAAAACAATCCCAAAATGTATCTTTCATGTTCAGGAATTTTATCCTCCCAAAAACGGCGGTGATCAATAATTAATCAATTAGGCTATCTCAGTTTCATACAAGACCAGATGAAAGATCGCATACATGTTCCATTTCTCAGACACACCGGATGACTAGGCTCTGCTTATGCATTGAGGCTGTGGCAGCGCCTATAGTGTGTTACTGTTACATACATACCAAAGTCCCAGAATTCACTCGCCAACATAATTCCCTTTGCCAGACAACGGATTACTGAACAAATGACCCCTGAAAAAGCTGATCAAATTATTGCGATAGGAAGAAAACAGTTTCTTTTCACTATGATTTTTTCAGAACTTTTTATGGTGTACAGTTCAAACCAAAGAGCCAAGGTGATTTTTTTTTTTTTTTCTAACTCTTTTTTTTACCAGCCCTTGAGTCTCTCAAAGGGAGGTAATAAAGCTTGTCAAAAATCAAACAAACAAACAAACCAGTCTCCATTTCTCACTGAACCTCTTCTTCGTCCCCTATCTATTCCCACTTCCCCGCCCCGCCCCGCCCCCCCCCCCCCCCAACTCGTTTTCCCCTCCGGGGTCAGCCTGTTCTGTATTCCCGATCTTTGTGCGATAGAACAGCAACCATCAGAGGGTGACTGACGTCATGCCTCTATCTTGCTGACGCTTCCTGCTGTACACTCCCGCCCGGCTCTCACGATGGCAGTAGGCCATTAGGTGTTGTCTACCTCTCTCTCTCTCTCTACCGCTTTCTTTCCATCCCTTTCCCCTCCAGCAGCAGTCACGCTGTCATAAAGTGAAATCGATATAATCTAATAAACCATAAAGTCTCCCACTGCGTCAAAATGAAAGCCAGGGTCTGAAGACATCGAAGGCAGAAAGGAGGAAAGGGGGATGACAGATTCTCATAGAGATGAGCTTTTTTACGCAGGATTATTTTTGGGGCTTTTCGAGGCAATCGTTCAAGATAGGTAAAAATTATATTTTCAAAATTTAATATTCTGCATTAGACTGGCACTGTTTGTTTGTTTGTTTGTTTGTTTGTTTGTTTTATAAAGTATCACAGAAATTAATGGTCTTCTGTCTATCACCATGCTTCTCTCATTCGTTGCATCTCTACTAAAGTCTCATTCTTTCTGATTTTTAAAGAGCATGTTTGCTCACTGCAAATGAGAATCTACACATTTTGTCTATTCGTGACAATCCTCTAACACTATTTTTCGGTATCTGCCTCCTATACGTATATAATTCGAGACCCTACCTTTGCAGTCCTTTCTGACCGCGAAAGCTATGTGCATTCTCACTAGTGTAATCCTTATGACCGCTGCAACCATGTGTAGTCTCACAAACGTAGCGATTTTGACTGCTGCAACTATGTGTAACCTTTTCATTTCTCCCAACAACTATGTGCCTCCCCACGAGTGTAGGCCTTGTGACTGAAACAATTACATGTAGCCCCCCTTTGGTAGCCCTTTAAGCCGCCACACCTATGGAAACTTACGTTTGAGAGATCATGTCCATACAGGAAATTCCGTCTACAAAGTTCATTTGTCATCTCTTCACTAAAAGCTCATAAACCAGCTTCTCGGGGATAGCCATCAATATATCCTGTGGATTTGAGGCATTCATGTCTATTTTTGACTAAGTTTGTCCACCAACAACATCAAATCTCGCTGACTAGGATGAATACAGTTACTGTTACTGGCCCGTAACCCGTCAGGGTCGTAGGGGCGCTTCATGGCGGATGAACGCTGGATCAGCTGGATACAGTGCAATGAGGTATTTCGAGATCGGTCACATGACCGAGGCAACATCGCTCACATGTGGCTTTGTTTATATTATGTGACAGATCTGAACGCTCATCATTGGTCAAGATCTGTCTGCCATGCGCAGAGCAAGTAAACAAATCTGCGTGTGAGCGAAAATCCTCGGTCATATGATTTTTCTCGAAATACCTCATTGTCACAGCATAAATGTGTTAAATCCACATCAAGATCTAGACATTCATGATATACACGTAACTCTCTCTGATTCTACTGAAGAACCCACGAAGATGTCCATTTTTGGTGGGAAAAAGCTGAACCAAGATGTGCACAAAAAGTCAGATTCCTCCACAACAGTTAAGTCAAGAAATATCACCAGCTTGAGCAACGAATATGTAGTAGGCCTCGGTCAGTCAGGATCGACCATGGCTGATGCGCCCTAGTTGTCTCCTTCGCTACGACTGGAGCAACGTCTATGTGGCTGATGAGGCCGATCCTGGAGTGACAGTCCCTCCTTCAGTAGCCACGGAAACTGCAAACAACAACATTAAAAGAAGGTTGACAACAATATTAAAAAGGCAATTAAGATCATACAACACCTTCAACACTCTGAACATAACGAACTTCCTGAATAAGATCCACAAAATATTAGATGACCCCTCACATCCCCTTTCATCACGAATAATAAGATCACAACGCAACGGTCGCATGTTACACATGAAAACAAGTAGAGAATGCTATAAAAACAGTTTTATGCCATCTGTGATGAGAATAATTCAATAAATTTATAATATTACCAGAAGACAACCCACGGCCTCCGTGGGAGTTTTTTTTTTTTTTTTAGCACAGCTCCATGACTCAGAGTGTGTCGAAAAGCGTGCGCACCCCGATGTTGATATTTTGGATGATTAAACTGAATGCTACTCAAAGAAAACGTGTTTTTAAACCCGTCTTACTACCGAAGGTACAATTCGGATCAAACAGCATCGCAAGTTTATTATTCAATTATTACTGCATTTTTAGAATAACGTCACAGACAATAGGGATTTTTTTTTGGGGGGGGGGGGTTAATACATAGAAACAGATTTATATATGCAACAATATTGTGTGCCAAATTTCAGATGGATATATTCATCAATTTTTGAGTCCATAGGCCTAATGTGGGTTTGTTGCATATTTTATAGTATACTAAAAGAGAACCCACGGCCTAGCAGGAGATGTTCTAAATAATTATGTCAAACCAAAGCAGATTTTTATGCAAAAGTGGTGTGTATCAAATTTCAGATAGACCTTCCGTGGGAGATTTTTTAAATATGGCCTGCGACTTCAAGCTTGCACACCTCTTTGTAGGTATTTTGGTTGATTAAACTGAATGTTACTCAAAGAAAATGTGCTTTTGAACATGTCACATTATCGAACGCAGGCCTACAATTCGGATCAAGCAGCCTCGCGAGTTTATTATGCAATTACTATTGCATTTGTGGAATAACTTCAAAGATAATAAGCTTATTTCGGGTTTATGTACATAAATCCATTGGATCCATTCAGAAGTTTCGAGTCCATAAGCCTATTATGGGTTTTCTTGCAATTTAATAATAAAGAAGATAGCAGAGAGATAGCCCTGCACTTCAAGCGTACACATCTCGATATTGATTATTTTGGTTGATTAAACTGAATGTTACTAAAAAAAAAAAAAAGAAAACATATTTTGAACCCGTCAGACTATCCAACGTACAATTCGGATCAAGCAGCCTCGCGAGTTTATTATTCAATTACTACCGTATTTGTAGAATAACGTCAAAGATTTTTTTTATTTTTTTATTTTAGGGTTTATGTACCTAGAAACACAGATCCATATACAACAATGTTGTGTGCTACATTTCAGATGGATCCATTCAGCAGTTTTCGAGTCTGTAAGCCTATTGTGGATTTTCTTGCAATTTTATAACATAGAGATAGATTATTACCATTATTAATGGCATATCTACCATCCTATGTAAACACGGCGTGGTTTCATTTTAGAATGCTGGAACTTTTATGTGTGGTTGTGTGTATGTGCAAGAGATTGATATGCAAGTGGAGGTATGATTAACAGTATGCATAATTTTTACAATTTCTTATGATTTTGGGCCTGGCTCGTTTTTACATTGTACCAAAAAAAAAATCTATTTTCATGGAAAATAAAGTTATCTTGTCTTATTATCTTACATCTTTGATCAGTCCCTGGAAGACTGGTGGAGCTCCGATCTTTCTGGAGTCGTCTTCTTTCTTCAGTTTGGTTGTTGATCCTCTCCTCGCAGATCTGAAGCTGGCGTTGGAGGAGGCAATACCATCTGCTGCGGTCATCGGCAGTGTCCCCCCAGTGCTTGATGTTAATGCCAAGCGCTCCCAAGTCGCGCTTGCATGCATAACGTAGCTGTGGGCGGCCAACATTCTTCTTGTCGGAAGCAAGCTCACCATAGAGGATGTCTTTTGGAATGCAACCATCGTCCATCCTGTCGACGTGACCAAGCCAGAGCAGTCTCCGTTGTCTGAGCAGTGTGGACATGGTGGGGAGTCCAGCGCGTGAGAGGACCACACTGTTAGGGACCCTGTCCTGTCATGAGATAGCTAGGGTGCGGCGAAGACAGCGCAGGTGGAATGAGTTCAGTTTCTTCTCTTGCTTGGCGTATGTTGTCCACATCACAAACGAAAAAAAAAAAGAAAATTATAGAGAAAACTGAAGTGAGCGCAAACAAGCAAACTGAGGTGAACGCTGATCAAGTTGTTTACAACCGGATCAACACTGTGAAATCAACTCAGACTGGTGACATCAAATCAACTGCATAATTTTAACGGGAGATTTTAATCGATGAACAGTAATAATTTAGGCATAGATGATTTCGATTTACATATACCATGCTGTGGTGTTAACAGATACTCGACCCTGCGAGCTCGCGACATGTCCTTAGACTTAGACACTAAGGACCAAACGGAGGGAGGTGAGCGTTGCTCAATTAAGGGATCAGACTGGACTCGGGAAAGAGTGCGAATAGCGAAACAAACAAACAAACAAACACACACACACACACACACACACGCGCGCGCGTACGCAGCACGCAGAGACACACACTTAGCACTCGGGGTGGGTGAGAAAATTAAGAGCTTTTTATTAACTCTTTCCTGTGAGGAAGTGACAGATTTAATAATTGTAAAACCTATTGGACCTAAATGTCCTCCAAATAATAAAAGCTGTGTCTAGCATTAAATTACGGGAAAATAAATACACGTACAGGAATAAATACTTTTAAAAATGGCAACAATTGATACGAAGATGCCCTATTGAGATTTACCACACATTAGGCATGATATTAATCAGTGAATCAGTGGAAACAAGGAAGGCCGTGAAGTAAGAAAAGAAAACACGGATGACTTAAAACAAAAGAGATAAAAAGAATTAGAAGAAGGTAAAAATTATTTGATTTGTATATCTGTGACTTAAAAAAAAAAAAACACACACACACACACACAGATGAAATACCTCTGTAAAGCTGCATGCAACGGAAGAAAACAAAATAAACATAATAGAGTTCAACATTATGAAACAAGGTCTTATTTTCTTTTGGTCTCAGGTGTGGTAGGTGTGAATGCTTGCGTACACACTCATAAACCCTTGAACACTGTAACAATACAATGAGATGGCGAAGGATTTTGGGTCATCAAAATAGCGCATATTTATTATAATTTGAAGTTTTAGCCATCCTCATCTGCGTTAGCTCTTCAGACATTTTTTTTTGTCTCCAGTCACTTTTTTCTCCATGCCCCCCCCCCCCACTTTTTTCTCGAGAGAAACACTCTCTTTTGTGGCTGTCAATGGGAGATCGTTGCGCTCAGTTCTATTATTTCTCTTTACCATACAAAATAGGAATTAAACAAGCAATGTAGAGAGGGGGACAAAATCGCTTTTGTGCCCTTTGCTTGAAACATACATCATGAAAAATTCCAAAATAATTATGATGTAAAGAGAATGTTTTCTTCTTAATTCACCTCAGCAGGGAAACTAAAAATAGACATTTAATGAATACAATTCTGTGAGCTATCTCATAAAACTCACAAATCACATCAACAAAGGAGCAAGGAAAAGGAAAACATGAAAATAATATGAAACTTGGTACTCAGTAATTTGTTGTTTTGACACATCAGGGTTAAAGGTAAGAATGTGAAATGAACACAAAGATTGAGCGTAATTGGTGTTATTCGTTGGAGTCGAATATTGCTACAAAGTCCTATTCGAGTCTTAATGCTGTCGACGTCATTTAGCTATAGAAGGCCTTCTTTGCCTCGCCTCTTTTCAAAATTGTAAATCTTTGCCAGTTAGCTCATTCCCCCCAACCCCCGACCTTTATGTTTTCTCGAGAGAATTAATCATAGAAATACCAAACTTTTGACATGGACATTTTTTTTTTTCTCCTTTATGTAATCAGTGACTTACTGTCAATCAATCACTGTAACCCAGATAACAGAATAGTCACTGCGACCTGCCTTGTCATTGAGTAGAACTGTTTGTAGTTCGTCTCCAGAGATTTGTTGAGATCTCCTCAATTCTAGTAGTAAAATCTGGCATTCATAGAAATAAAGGGGGAAAACAGAGATTAATAAAAGCAGATAAAATGAGGTCATCATTTTCCATCCAGTCTGAACTGACATCTTATTCAGCATTCATTGTTCTGTATCCAAAATAGGCCTACCGGCTGATAAATAGATAGATAGATAGATAGATAGATAGATAGATAGATAGATAGATAGATAGATAGATAGATAGATGGATGG
>JBCAUA010073416.1:0-10955 GCA_038406235.1 Peronia verruculata
CGGCTGTTTTCATGCGTTTCCATGGCAACCATGAAGATTTTTCACGAAAAACTACCCTAGAGTAAATGAGGAACACATTTACAGCATTAAAAGATTTGCTCAACTCAAAAATGTGGATTTTGGCTTTCACTTCTGACCTTGACCACTGTCCTCACTTCAGGTTCACATAAAGAAAGAAAAAACACTAAAGTTTGATATTTTATTGCTTGCATGTCCTAAACTTACATTGAAGAGACAGAATGAAAAAAAGTTATAAAGATTACTTTCAAGGCCAGACACGAATTGAAAAAGGTCTGAAGTGCCTGTAATCTAACCCCAGAATGTTACTTCTTCTGAGGACTTCTCTTGAAACTCTTGGAATGGCAAAATAATTGACTTAAGGCGCTAGTTTGCTACATTAGACAATGGCCCAATGCTTGCTTTCTATATGTGAAGTATTATTTTCTTCAAATGCTGTCTGGATTTATTGTTTGAGGGGATGATTATTTTGTGTTCTTAGACATATATACTTTTTTCATTGTGTAAAGTGATACATTTTTATACAAGAAACCATTTTCAGCCATGAAATATTGTAAGAGTGGATTTGATAACCATGGGCCATTAAATATAAAGAAAAGAAACAAACTAGCAAGCTCAGTAACTTGACCAGTTTCCAAAGCTATAAATTTTAGTCATTTGTTAACTTTAAGGAACGGCTTTGTGGGCATCCATATTTTTTTCCTGGTCAACTTTTTAATTTACTGGAAATGACCTGGGGAATTATTTCCATTGTTATTGGGTGATTGACAAAGCGAAACAAGGCACTAACAGGTTGAGCTATATTTTCATCATCACTTTGTTGCGTATTACATTTGGGACTAAAGAAGATTATGGTCTGGAATTTGCAAACACAGAAACTATTTCTTTGAGCTCACGAAACTTGTGTGGAGTTGTATCTTTCATTCTTTGTCTTGAATTTAATTTAGATCTAGGTCTGTTTTCATTTTGTTGCAATAGGATTTTTGTTTTGCAGCTGTAAACTAAGTGCAGTGGAAACTTAATAAAACAGGATTATTGGGACAAAAAAGAAAAGTCCTGTTATAGGCGATTCTTGAGAACTGATATACAATGACTTAGAGAGTAGGAATAAAAAATCGTTAGCCTGTTGCATGATTACAGGAGGCACATTTTTTTATGAATAGTGTCCCTTGATGAATTGTTTTATTTTTGCATTTTAGCGTATGAAATGTGTTTTCTAAGGATATAACCATGACAAAAACGAGGCATTTATAATATGATCGTAGAATAATAATTATTTTGTGCCACAAAATGTATTTTGATCACCTGTTTTGCACCTTGCTAAATTATGTGTACTTTTATTTCAATCTAAAGAAGTCTAAATTTGTAGGAAATTACTCTGCCTTGTGTCATCGTTACATCTAAGAATATGACGCTTCTACTTTTCAAGATAGAACACTTACAGCAGTAACCAGGAGTTGAACTATTTTTTCCTTTTTAAACATCTTAAGGCACTTATTTAGTATGTTTACGAATCTTTTTAAGGCTGTTAGAAAATTGCCCTAGGTGTGACAATCATACAGTCAACCCTTTGATTATGGCTTACATGCCCATACTGCAGGGCATATACAATGTAATATAAGAGTTGCGAATCTAAAGAATAAGAAAAATCTGCAGTTTTTAAAGTTGTTTGATTCATTGTGAGTTATATAACTCTACAAAAATCTTACATTCACCTCACAAAATCCTAATGGACTTATAATCTGCCCATAGGAACAACATTTTCTTTTTCAGAGATGAACCTTCTTTCAGTTTCTTCAGTGTAAAAACATCAATTTCAGATCATGTCTCTATTCAAGTCCTGTTCAAGTCCAATGACTTCCCCCATGGGGGCCGGGGGTATATAAGTAGGTTCCCTGCTCCCATCTGCAGGTGGTGAAATATGGCCATCAGTGACATCTCTTCTATCTCTCTTTGCTCCTTTTGTCTCGCTCTGTTTACTCTCTTCCTCTTGATGTATAAATGTATCTTACAGTGTTAAGTACACTATAGCCGTGATCATGCTGATGTGCCCTTAGACCCCAACACAAACATACAAAACAAGTCCAATGACTCCATGAGTTATTCTAATTGGACGCGAGACAATGATGATTGAGTTTACATATGACTGTGTTGGTGAGGTTCTGATACTATTGTTCATTTTATGATTCTACTCTTGCTGTCAATCTCATTTACTTAACTGGTGGCGTCAGAAGTGCCCAAGATATTTGTGGAGGTTGTTTTATATCCAATACTTCATTTTTGGCTCTGAAGAAGGCCTAAATCTGTGAGACTATAGAATATGTCTGTGAGCAACCAAACTTCCTTTCGCACTTTACAGTTAATAAGATAAATGCTTCATTATTAATATTTATAAATATTTATGACATAGGCTATTATTATAATTATTATTCCAGTTTCACAATCTTTTGTTATTATGTGGCATCAACAGATAATTGCCTTTGATGAGCTGAAGACAGACTATAAAAATCCCATAGACCAGTGCAATAGTCTGAATCCGGTAAGTAGTTTTAGAGATTTTTGGGAGGAATGTGGGTAAAACACTTTTACTTTCCCTTGAGCATCACTGAAAATAAATGCACATTGGTTGGGCTGAGTTGATGTTTTTCTTGGCAGAAATTCCAATGTTTCCTTACTTCATCATAGTACTGGAAAAGTAAGAAAAGAAATGGATGAGATACTGTGTCTTAATTTAGCTGGCATAGCACTTCTACCTCATATCCAATGCCCTCCGATTCATACTACAGCATAGATAAGTTACATCACATATGAAGGACAGAACTGGATGAACTTATCTGTCTTGTTTACAAAGCAAGGTGACCTTTTTCTGCCCATCCATTTCATCACCACAATCTGCTGCTCATCTAAGTGTCTCACATTCACACCTTTTACTTACCTTCCTGTCAGGGGTTGCATGACACAAATATAATCAGTATACAAAGAGGGAAATACGGTGTTTGCTGTCATCTTTGTTTGGTGAATTTGCAAGCCACTCAGCAAATCATGTGGAAATGCTGATGTAAGTGGGAGGCAAGCTTTCCTCTTGGTGATCTGGGAAATCATGCCAGCAGAGTACCACTATTGTGGGACAGTACAAGAACAAGGGAAACAAAGCTGATTGTGGCAATTACATATCTCTCTCCATTGCTGAAGGATATTGGCCATATCCTTCTCAAGAAACTAATAAAAAATTCTAAGAGCAATCTTCCTGAAACCCAGTGTGGCCATAGCCATGCCCAAAGCATGGGCATGATGTTTGTCATGTGACAAATTCAAGAGAGCATATTGAGCAGCATATGGATCTATATGCAGTGTTCATAGATCTCACAAAAGTGTTTCACACTGGGAAGCTCTGTGGACAATACAATTCCGATGAACCTTGATTGTTGGCATAAGTTCATCACCATAATATAGCTCTTCTAGACCAACATGACAGGGTAAGTCCTTTCCCATGGAAAATACATGACACCTGTTAGCATCTCAAATGGAATGAAACAGGGCTGTGTCCTTTTACCATGATGTTCAGCTTGTTCTTCACACAGGTCCTATTCTATATTATGAAGGATCTGGACTGGCATGTACATTAGCTTGGATGAATCTGTGTTCAGCCTGTGCTGTCTCATTGTTCAGACGAAGACCGTAAAGAAACTCATCTCCTTGAACTGCTCTTTGCAGATAACTGTGCCATCACAGGACCTACAGAAAACTTCTGTCAGATCATTGTCAATCACTTTTTCAGAAGTGTCCAAGCTGTTCGGAAGGATGACCAGTGTGGGAAAAAAGGGAGATACTTGCCCAAGTGATCCCAAACACAGTCAAGCCCCAGCCAGCCATCAGTATCAATGGAGCTCAGATGAAATGCATTCAGAACTTCCAGTATTTAGCCATCAACATCTGCCAAGATGGATTTCAGCACAACAAGATCATTCACAGGTCTAGAAAACCAGTAAGACCCTCTGGAGATTGCTTGAAAAGTTGAGAGACGTGAAGATGTCCACAAAACTAAAGATACAAGGTTGTAGTCCCCTTATCATTGCTGTATGGATATAAAATGAACCTTGTATCAGAAGCACATTGAACAGCTCAAGCAGTTTCACATGATAATACTACAGAAGATCATGGGCATTCATTAGCAGGACAAAGTCTCAGACTAAGGAGGTACTTGACAAAGCTGGCTTGACAAGCGTTAAATTTTGCTATTTGGTGAAGGGGCAGCTGCGATGGACTGGTCATGTTATCCAGATAGACGAGTGCCATTTTCCAAAACAGCTTGTAAAATAGTGAGCTCAAGGAAGGCTCTCTGAGATCAAGGAGACCCAAATTGCAGTAGAAGGACACATATAAGGATATTCTCTGATGGTGCAACTTGAAACCACAGAAGCTAGTGGCCTCTGCAGTTAATAGAGCAGCCTGGAGACTTCTCACCTTAGGGCAACAGCTGCTTCTGAACAGGACAAATGACTATATCTGGCCACTGCCAAGGAGAAAAGGCTGAGGACCTTGTTCTCAGTAAGCTATATTTGTGACACTTTGGATGCATGTGGGCTTCCGGTTTTGAGCAGTGCCTGTGTTGCTGACATACTCCTGGCGAACAACCAGCTATGGTGAACTTTGCAAGCCTCTCAGCAATTCATGTGGAAATGGTGACACAAGGCAGTATGCAGGTCGGCTATGGTCATCAGGAACTTGACTTGCCACACAGCTGATAACGAAGCGATTGTTCAGAAAAAAAGGCATTTTATTCTTAAAGCAGACAGCATATTATCGCAAATTTAGGGAAGGAAATTTTGCATTTAGCGTTGCTATAGTCACATTTTGCACTGATTATATCAGAGTACAGCTCAAGTTTCACAAGACCAATATGATTTGATTTGTTTATATTCCATCACTTATATTTTTCAGCTTGTGATTCCAGAATATGGTATCCATATTTTTTTCACACTCATGTTTCTCTTCGCTGTTCAACTTGGCACAGTGCTATTCAACCTGCCACTCATCATCTATCACATAAGGAGGTAAGAAAGTTGTGAGCCTGGCCAAACTTCAGTGCAGTATTATAAAGCCTTGGTTATAGCTTTGCACCTGTTATTCAACTGATAGTCAATTAGAATCTTGAACTTCACATAGACATTAGCTTTGATTAACTAAATGTTGAAAGAAATTCCAACATTATAAGGTAAGGAATACAACAAGGAGTACTTGAGATTATTTATTTGTGAAGGTTACATTTTAAACGCCTAAAAGATTGGAAGCACATGTCATGCAACATTATTCTCAATTAGGGCTCATGAGTTATATCAGTCTGCTTATGAGAGATATTATTGGACTAATGCTAGTGAAGTAAATCAAAATATGAAATCAGGGAAGCTTATTTCTTCATTGTATATTAAGACGGCGGCTCTATACAATAGTATAGCAGAATAGAATAGGTATCATCATTTCACCTGTTGATATGTTTCAGTTCCAGCTGGTAAGCATCATGAGTTTTGACGACAAGCTTGTAGGGAATTCAAAATAAGGCATGTGAAAGGAAATTTTTTTTTTAACCCAGTAAGTGTTGTTAAGCTATGTGAACACACAGTCACTTGTGGTTGGGGAGCTAGGTAATTCTTTATACCTTTGTTATTTAATTGATGAAGAAGATTGTTTCACTTCTGTTACACTGATTACAGGCTTTGGCCCCATACAGACTTGCCAGAATGTATTAGGACATTCTCATTCACACTCCTCCTTTGCTAATTTTGACTGTGTGTTTGATGCATCATATATAATATAAGTCACCATTTCACCTTCCAGATACATGAATCGTCCAGTGATGAGTGGCATGGGACTCTATGATCCCACATCCATTATGAATGCAGATGAACTGGGAAGAGCTCAGAAGGAAGGCTGGGTCAAACTTGGATTTTACCTCATCTCATTCTTTTACTATCTCTACAGGTAAGTACTTGTAATAGTTTTGGTTGGTTTTGCTTTGCTATCCTTTCTGCATATCACTATGACACACTGGGATTTCTTTAGAGTGACCTAATTTAGGCTACATATCATTGATACCTCCTTTCCACATCTCAGCATGTTTGAGCTACATGGTAGCATTAATAATCAAACATCCCTTGAAAGCTTATTTGGGCTGCATATCGACTGATCCACTCAATCGATATCCAATAGGTCATAGATCTATATCACAATCGCAGCATAAAGAAAGAAATCCACCGCAGTTCTAAATCTTGTTTGAGTGTCCGATTCAGAGAATCTTAATCTAGATCTTAGCACTACTGGGGCTGTGTAGGATCTAGATCTAGGCCTATGGAATGCCAAATGTGGCAAAGCGAGTTGGATGAAATTTGAACAATTCACATAAAGCCAATAAATCACATGGATCTAGAATTGTGTAACTGATTTGGGACTTAAGTCCTACCAGCCCTCAGGTCTGTTCAGACATTGTCATTTCCCCCTCTGACTTCTGAATCAACTTGTAATCAGTTTAAAGCAAAAATTTGTTCACCATGATATATGATAAGCTTATAAAATAAAAATCAGGAAATAACAATAATATTAAAAAAAAAAACAAGGAAATGTCTATATCAGCCTTTAATCCTCATTTTTTTGTTTTTTAATCTAATTTTAGCCCCAAATCCCTTAATTTGGTTTGGCATTGATTGTTATACCCATTTCTGAGAGCAATTTGATATTTTGCTTTCTAAAATTCCAGTTTCCCAATATTGATGCAATTCTGACAAAAAATTTGGATCATTGGTGAGAGAAATAACTCCACATCTTCTCAACTAGCCTCTAAAAAATGTATAGCAAAATACGCAAATTATGCCAGAAAGACACAGGCTCACAGTGATTCAAGCAACAAAAGAGAATTTAAAAAAAATTAAAGAAAAAATATGAGTTACTGGAGATTGAATAGTCCAGCAACATCATATTTTAAAGCTTGTCCATTTGACAACAGTTGATGATAACCGCAAAAATTAATATTTCATTTCTAAAGTTCAGAGCGACCCGACTCGTTAGTGAGGTTGTTTTCCACCCTTTCTTTCTCAATTTTCCTCATCAGTATAAGGCGAATGTATATCAGTTTTGGGATATTGTGAAGTTTTGCAAAGTTGCATGTCAGATAGCTCTTGGAAAAATATGGTAAAAGCAAAATTGGGAATTTTAGTCCCAGAGAAGTCCTTTGGTTTTCAGAATATCTAATATAGTCTATTATTTATACAATGGTTTACTGTCGTTGTGCACCACAGGCAAAACTAAAGTGAATGAGGGAGATGTACTTGAAAATCTAGCTGAATTGTTCTATAATTCTAGAGATCTGTGAGATTAAGCATTGGGGGGATTTTGGTTATATTATAGACTATATTATGTAGCCCCAATAAATACTTTTATTCTTTTAACATGAGATGTTAGATGACATGCCCAGCCATATCCCCCACCATATGTAATTTCTATAAATCAAGATTTATTAAATGCAAATTAGATTATCCAATTACTCAGGATCTCAGATTTTGTTTTCCTCACATTTTCTCCCTTTGCATATGCAGTTTATTTTGATGTCACATTTTCTTTCTTTCTTTGCCCATACTGGGTTCGCTGGGTCTCCTGCTCTTAGCATAGTGTAGGCACTACACACAAGTGCAGCTCTTTGCTATAGGAAAGTTGCTTTCCTCTGATGTCAGAAGAGTTCCAGGTGGTATCAGATGTTGATATCTGCCACTCAGCTGCAGGTCTAGGGTGGGCACATGGCACGAATTGCTACAGTTAACCATGGAAAAAAAAAATATATAAATTTCTCAGCATTCAGTGAGATCACACCCATATTAACTCTTGTATTGATCCATTCAAATAGTAAAAGTGTTACCTATTGTTATAAATTGCATGGCTAAATTATTACATTTGCTTTCTGTGTAGGATTGTACTAGTAATTACACGGTCCTCATCATGTGCCCAGTTCAGGTAATAGTGGA
The DNA here is from genome assembly GCA_038406235.1 of Peronia verruculata. Taxonomy (NCBI): domain Eukaryota; kingdom Metazoa; phylum Mollusca; class Gastropoda; order Systellommatophora; family Onchidiidae; genus Peronia; species Peronia verruculata. The sequence continues at coordinate 8,028 of JBCAUA010073416.1, forward strand.
TTAGATCACATTCCCACAGTTATTACAGAGTTCTTTGATGACATTCATAGAGTTCAAAAAGCTGTACTTATTGATAGTTCTTTCTTACTGGTGCGTATTTTATTACTTCTAGAAATCAGGAGGAAGAATTGATTAATGAAAAATAGTGTTAGTCATGAATAAAGACATGCTGACTGACTTTCAGCTTCAGCGAGATTCATTGCATCAGTAACATCAATGTCAGCTGGAACTCTTCTTTCTCTACTTTGTCATTTGTTGCATCAGATGCAGCTTTCTCAGTTTCTTTGATGATGTTAGGTTGATTTGTGTATGAAACATGAAATTGGCTGAATGACAAACTGACTGACTTAATGTTCTGTCCCTTCACTATGCCATATCTGACACAGATTTGCTTTGAGGTTAGCCTGTATGTGTGCTTGGCACAAAGAGGACTGCACAAAACTGCACACAGATCAGAATCAAAATAGAAACAAGACCTGTATGAATTCTCTTTCTGTCTGAGAGCACTGTGATGTATGTTCTTCTGTGTTGAACAATCTCAGTGTGTAGATTGCTACCACCAACCAAAACGATAACTTCTGGTCAAGAGACTGTATTTATTATAAAACTACATTCAGATTTGCCAGTGCTACACTTCTACACAACTTGAAGATGTAATGTTGGAGACAGGCTTAGAACAGAAGCAGAACTGGCTGACCTCAAGGTCATCTCAGAACAATCTCAGGGCATAGCTTTTGAGGTGACTTCAAGGCAAATCTGTGCCTCATGTGGGCTCCATTAGATGAGCTACATTGAGATGACAGTCTATTGCATCTTTGTTCCCAAAAGGTGCCTTGAATTTGCCTTTTCATGAAAGTAGAGATTGATTGGCATCATGTTTGTGCGATGGGCTTATATAGGCTCTCAAAATGACAATAGAAGGTAACTGAGATAATACTTTTATGTTTTAAATCTTTTTTCATATGCTTGTATGGCTATTCTGTCTTTTTTTCATGCATCTGTGCCTAATAATTCACCTCTGCTGCAAAACAGATTTGTGTCCAATATATTTGATCTGTTTTAGAACCCACTCAGAAATCAACCTAGGACCCCAGTACAGGCACACATGTGTTATTAATTATTAATTTCACACCAGATTGGTCACTGAGTAAAGCACACTGTGCTTGGCATGTAGTAGACTGGGGAGAAGAGTGGAAGGAAGAGAAAGATGAAGACAAAGGGATCAGTGATGAATCATGACTATGTAATTAGGTCTTTAAGGATAGCCTGTAACTGTTCTCTGTTGTTTGTCAGCATGTAGGGCAGCACTTACATTGAAAAGGAAAAATTCACTTAGCCTTCTGACAGATCATTTTTTTTTTTTTTTTGATGGATTTCACTTGGGTTTGCTAATTTGAAACACGGGCACACACACACACTTGAGTCACCTGTGTGATTTGCTTGTAACAAACTCCTATATTTTCATTCAGCAAATGGTGCCGTCATATAGAAACTCACTCAATTTTGAATGAAAGCTGGGCATCATTGGTGTAATTATAAACTAAACCAGGCAAGGTCAGGAACTGTTAGTTACATAATATTCAAACACACTCATACACAACAAAGAAACTGTTATGGTTTGCAATTATGGCAATTTAGACAGTGATGAGATTTTTTTCCTTCTGTGACCTGGTTCATTGGCATAGACCACTGTATGAAGTATCCAAGAGCAGTAGTTTAGTGTAACAAACTTTGTAAATGGCAAGGGAAACTTTTCAGACGGAGGGAGACAGGTGACACTCCTCAGAGAAAGAGTGGCTTCTTTCATTTCAACTTTTTGACTTCTTGGTATCCTCTAGAGGCCCAGAAATATTGAATAATTCATCTGTGATTTCATGAGTATTGCATTCATTATTTGCAGGTGTTAGAATTTTTTAACACCCCTTTGGGTGATATCTTTTCAAATTCAATGCATGCACTATTTGTATTTCATCAGATTAACTTTCTTTTTGGTTATGTACCAACAGTTGTCATATTCTGTTCCACAAATCATCTGCATCAATATTTCACAACACCATTTCATCATTTTTCTTTTATTACTTTAATTTCAGTATGATCTATGTCCTTGTGTCTTCATGAGTGATTTTTGGCCATCCATGGGCTGAGACATCTGAAATTGTTTCAAGAACAGAACCTGTATTTCATCCCCGTCTGTCAGTCATTCTGTTTGTCAAACGAGAGCAGTGTGTGGGTTTGTTGTTATTTAAATCATGCATCATTGTCAGAAAAATGATTTAACCTTTTTCCCTACATCATGTCTGTCAATTGTGTTGAAATCATTTCACTGTGATGAGAGGATTCGTAAGCAATGGCGAGTTTTTTCTTATTGTGTGAGGTATTTATGCAAATGCAAAAACGATCCTTTTCATCAGTCTGACATTTTTAAAGAAATTAAGAACAAAGGTTCCTCTATTTGTCCTTCTGTCTTCTTTGTGCAAATAGTAGTTACATATTGAATATGTATCCTGGCTCATGAACATAGTGTTAGTGTTGATGTCATGTACTGTATCTACACAACAGTTTTCTGCATTTTAACCTCAGACAGAAAAAATTGTATGCCTATTTGTGAATAACTTAGAAATTTCATATTCAACAATGAATTTTATCTTCAGCTGCAAAACAGGAGGGAAGATAATATAGGAGCACCAACAGTTACCACAAAGTTATTAATTTGAAAATCCTTGCTTCATAATGTGCAGTTACATAAAAGTCTTGTAATTTGATTGGAATCAATTTTTATTCAGAGTTTTATTCTCTGTATTACGAGTAGTTGGTCTTTGTTGCGTAATGTTTTTCTCAGTAATGTGTGTCACAGACCTGCCTACCCTCCCGCGTTTCGCGGGATCATCCCGCATTTTGACCCATTATCCCGCTCTCCCGCGACGTGAT
>JBCAUA010073427.1:0-41314 GCA_038406235.1 Peronia verruculata
ATCTATCTATCTATCTATCTATCTATCTATCTATCTATCTATCTATCTATCTATCTATCTACCTGTCTGTCTGTCTGACTGTGTTGTCGTTGATGAGCAAAAGTGCATATAACTGTATAACCTAAGCACTGTTTGACAGATAAACTTTCTCCCAAGAGGCGTCTTCAGCCGAGAAAAACTATGCAGAATCTCAGTAGCCGTTGACACCGTCCTAATGATTTCATCTATTAAATATCACCAACCTTTAGTGCTGAACCGATTAAGGAGAGCACCTGAGATTCTTGAGAAATTCTTCCATTGTCTTCTATTCTTTTAAAGCTACAGTCACAATGCATGAAGCTAACTACAACAACAACGCTAAAAATGTCTTGTTACAGTAGAGAAATACTCATTATTAAATAATTTAGATAATATTATACTCCATTTATCTCGATGAAAAGACATAATCAAAATCTGTACAAAGATGACCTTTATTCAAGTTCACATGCAGCTGACTGTGCAGCTTTTCCCCTTATATTTTACAACAGACTGTTTAGAAAGATTGCTACCATATTATTAAGTAGATCAATTTTATTATCAGCTTGTAAAGACAGAGAATGTGAGAATGATTCAGCCACAATAAAATCAATCTACTTACAACGTCACAAGAAAATTACAATCCTCTTGAGATGTAGATCTATTATATTATTTAATTAAGTGTATCGTTATTGGATACATTTAGTTTCTGGAGGGCATATGGTGTAACTGTTCTGAGATCACACAGAAAAGGCACAGCAACGAATCGAAAAATAACGTGGTACAAATCCAGATCTTAGGACTATCTCAAAACATCTTACACTATTATTAGGAAACAACAACCTCTTTTGTAATTTAACTTTCAATTAGTAAGAAATGAAGAGGATCAGACATCAAATATAACCTACTCTCATTTAAATTAGACCTCCCACACTAAATCAAAGTGATCCCTAAGAACGATAGCGAAATTAAAAAATCTGACAACCCCTAGGGTTTGTAGTACAAATGGAAAGAGAAGGAAAAGACTCCCAAAATAATAATAATAATAATAAAAATGCAGAGTTCTTACCTTCTTGGTTATCAGTCCTCGAATTTATCCACGTCAGTTAACGTTCACACCAAGAGAACACGTATCCGAACTTGACTGAAGTTGATGCATCAGAGAAAACGAGACACCTCAGAACAGAAAAAAAGTGTGTCTCGGATATAATGAATGATTTCACAAAAACCTTGGTCCGCTTTCAGTTACGTAGGAAAATCTGCCGCCCCATGGACACAACAGTCGGATGTAAGTATGAGATAGGGTGGGGAGAGCGCCAAACAAGCCGGAGCTGGCGGATTTGATTTGAATCACAACTCTGCATGCACAGGCTAATAATGTGAGCTCATACGGCTTTGGAGCGGGCAACGGCGACTCTGACAGCACAATAGGCAGACCAAATATGGTGTATCCAACTCAAAAGTTGTCCATGATTGTTCGTGGGATTTCTCACTTTTCACTTTTTCAACACAGGTAATTGTTCATGAAGTTAGTTTCACACCAAAGCTTCGAATAGTTGATCAGTCTTGGACGAGATGCAGAGGAAGACGAGAAAAGCACTTGTAATTTATATGGCTCTTAAATAACGTCATTTGGGCCAGTAATATGAATTATGAACGCCTCAACGTTCCTACTTCATGTAGCAATAATGGTCAATATCTGGTTAACGTCAGCAATCACAGAACAATTCATTGCTACTTTAATCTACACTTTCCCTGTCATGTGAGAATAATACACACTCCTTGATGCTTTTATGATTTTAATGCCGAGACTTTCATCAGTTCAGTAATTTTTTGTGAATTCCTTTGTAGCTGCTACACATAAAGTAGGAAATTTGCCAACGAATTCAAGACTAAATCTAAAGGGTTTCTACTGATGTTCTATGAACTATCTAATCAGAAACTTCAGGAAAGCCAGTTATAGCACGGCATCACAAGTGATAAATTACATCTCTGCCCGTCGTCACCACTGAGGGTAAGAGAATAAAGAAAGAAAGAGGGAGAGAGAGAAACCAACAGTTCCAAATCAAATAATTATCCTCTTTTGTTCAAAAAAAGACGGAGTAAGCGAGAAAAAAAGGAGAGAGAGAGAGAGAGAGTTTGTGTGAGAGAAAGAGACAGAGAGAAGTAGGAAAAGGGGGAGGGGGTAAAAAGAATGAATCAACAAAAATTTTAAATAAACACCTGCTTGCTCTTACAACACAAACAAAATGAATATTTTTTTTTTCTAACACAGATGATCGGCACGGCACTGTATTCTGTCCAGGATCCTCCTCACAAAGACGTTAACACACTATGTCGGGTGTCCACGGAGAATTCAGTTCAACTAGAAGTTGTTATTGATCAAATATACTGAGACACTTGTGGCTTGAACTCACTAGATCGCGTTTCTTGCACTATTTTAGACTCAAGGGATAACCGATGCGGGTGGCATCACTATGGTGCAGCGATATAAATTCGAGATTTTGACTGGAGTCATAATATAACCAGGTCATATGAACTTTTTGGGTTCAAATCATGCCAAATGGAGAACCATCAATGAAACTGATTACCCAATTAAAATGAATTAATAATAATAATTAATATCATCGTTATTGTAATTTTATGTATCCTGCAGGCATCTGTCTAGACATGTAGTTGATTACTTTCATTAACACACCATATCACCAGCCTGTAATGCACATTGCAATAAAACGTCTCACGCAGATCAGAGAATCAAAGCACAAATTTCGCCTTAATTTGGTACAAAAACTGAACGCTATTATTTCACTACACTCATATAAAGCCATCACATCAGTATTAATAATTTTTTTTTTACAGAAACAATATGGCAAAAAAACAATATGGCAATGTCCTCATGGAAACCAGTCAGTACTAATAACCATTATGGCAACTGTATCAATTTAACAAAACAATACAGTTAGACAAATGTGGAAACAAGCTGCGCTCCAAATAGTAAGTGATATTGTACATGTGCCGCTTTGTGATTATAATCTGTCCGGTTATAGTTTGTGAGTTTGTGTGTGTTTGTGTCTTTAACCAGTAAAAGTGATGTCTCAGATGGGAAAGACAAGGAAGAATAGATGACAATACAATGCTGAAAGTGCAAATGGCGAGATTCGCATCATTATTATACGGTAACATATCCGGTATTGGGGCTATTGGGCTGTGCTCTTGTAGTGGGGGAACACTAGAGCATGATCCAATTACTACATCTTCAGGCACCGAGAAATGACAGGACCCTTCAATTTGCCTTGCTCGGTGATCAATATGTGTGCAACGCCCCGCGTTTGTCCATTGATTCTCCCACGTCATAAAGACGCTGACCAGCCAATTTTGGGCTTTTCCCCAAGCCAAACTGTCTGGGTGGTGTAGATCTGCTTTAAAACGGAGGTGGGCATTACAAAGATCACAAAATTGTGCCTATTTTCCATGTGACTAAAGCCCCCTCACGGCTTTTTTATAATGACTTTCTACCCACGAGTGTTTACCGCGTGAATCCTGAAAAACAAAGAGATATCACCAGTGCTGGAACATCAGTCAGATAAATAAAGGACGGGAATCTTGTTGACATTTCAGCAGAATACTTTTTGAGATTTGACTAATTTCAAAAATGCAAATATAAATCCGCGTTTCGATTTCTCGGGGATGAAAGTGCCGAAGAGTATGAGTAGCACAAAGACAAACAGAAAATCGATGTCTGATCGTAATTCGACTTGTTGGTGTCGGTTGGCTCTGGTACGGCCAAGACTAGTGTTTTTCATCAGTCTCTGTGTTTTGCCTTATGTCGACGAAATAATAATATTTTTTTAAAAAGCTGCAATTTCATTACTGTTGTATTTTCTACCCACCTCCTTATGTATTCAGATACAAGTTAGTCAATTAATGTCAAAAATATTGCAGAGTTCGGTGCCATCTTTGAAATAACTTTGCTACACCATACAGTACAAAGGTGTAATTAAAGCGAATGTAGCAAATTTTGATTTTGATAATACTGTAATATTATTATATTACTTTATTCTGAAGACAAACAATTTGATTCCATCGCTACAAAAAGGAATTTCAATGTACTGAACGTAGTAATATGATATATATGTGTCAATAGATATCCAGTTCTCATGATTTCAGTATGAAATTCATTCTAATATTTTCCAAATATTATTTTATTATACTGATGTCCGCATTGCTTTGATTCGACCCATTCCAACTTGCACCTCATTCTAATGATTGCAGTATACATTTCGTGTCTCTAATTTCACATTTATTTTTATCCCGGGCAGAAACTTCAGCTCTCTGAGGACACCGATGATAAATCATCTCCCTCGGAATGCCATCAACAAGTCGGTGAATCGAATCCCATTTCCTTCCCTTGGATCAAAGTACACGCAAGCACACACGGACGACATTATCAAATGACAATCCAATAAGATAAATGCTATCCATCCCCTTTGAGTGGGGGGGGCAGCAATATTTCGTGTCTGCCAGCAACTTTTTTTTTTTTTTCTAAATATATACTATCAAAAGAGTCCTTTAAGTATTGCAGCAGAATTTGGCGAGTCTCGTAGTTATCCAGTATATTTATGTTAGTAGTATCTATGAAATACATACTATGTTTGTCTCCTTTTCCGTCCCTGTGTATATGACAAGGAATGGATGACTGGATGGATGGATGGATGGATGGATGGACATCGCTACAGAGAGTAATGTTCCAGAAAGTTATCAGTCCCTTAGAATACTAACTCAACCACATGTCATACCACTGATTGACATCCATGTCAGTTTGGAGCCATTATGCGTGTGTCTGTGATGAGATATAGTGCCTGGCCAAAATTTTAAAAAAGTTTGAGCTTAAAGAACCAACTGACATCGTATTTGAAACAGTCGTTTCCTGAATAACCTGACGAGGAACAATGCAGCTTCTTCCATATATCATCGAGGACTATAAACATCTTGAAATCATTTTTGGAAGACCCCCGCCACTTCTACACCATTCAAATCCTGATAAACCCCAATAAAGTGCTGCATCGAATTTCAGGCAGTTTGACCCAGACTACAACATTTAAAGATTTCACCAACGCAACAGTCAGGAGACAATGACACATTTTACGTTTTAGTGCACGTTGTTCTCGGACCATTTCAACACATTTCTTCCAACCTGAGCGATCATTTACAATCATGCGTTCATGCCGGGATTTGGACACGCGACGCAGAAGGTCTACACCTATCAGGGAAACCTATTCACACACACACACACACACACATACACACACACATACACGTACACGCACGCACGCACACACACATGCACGCACGCACGCACACGCACACACTCACTGGACATATTTATGTGTCAGAGTTGTCATAACAGCAATAAAGTGAAGAAATTTATTTCTATCACACATTACTCTATTCTATAAGTTGAGTCACAATATCAATAAAATTTAAGTGTACAGTTAACGGAGAGATGAATTTCCTTTGAAAATAAAATATTATCTTGTCCCATCGTATCGTATTTCATCTTGTCTCACCACATCTCATTTCATCACATATCATCTTATCTAGATCCTTCTCCTATCTTTTCTCATCTTATCTTCAACGGTTCACTTTGTCTAGTATCCTCAGAAAATCCGAATGAGCAATCCTTTGGTCACTTTACCTTGCTTTATCCTTATTCATGACTTGACATCGAAGCTTAATTTTTAGATAGATCTATATCATTAATATCAAAATTTTGTTTTATTTGATAAATCACAACAATCGTTGTTGTATTGACTTTTTTTTTTTTTTTTTGTTTCACTATATACAAAAAGACGGTAACAGAATCTATCTGAGCCTGCTCAGAATGTATCGTAGAAAATAATATTTGTGACAGCTGTCACGCACCTGACTAATCAAAAACTTGGCCAATGCCAGATGTGATTGGCAGACCTTCAAGCACACGGCAAATAGCAGCAGAAAAATTAATATCCTCATGCAACGAGGTGCCTTAATGATGTACTTTAGCAGCCTGTTGATGAGCTCATTAACGGGATGATGCTTACCATTTATATTTTTAGTTTTTCTGAATATATCTGAGGAAAAAAAAAAGATAAACAACGGGTCTGCGCAAGCGCATCGTGCTATACTTGGGGTTTAAGAGGAAACTACGGAAAGCAAGAGGTACAGACCTGACCTAATAGAATGTACCTTTCAACATTGTGACACAACTCGTGTTTGTTTAGAGGAGCCATTTGTTTGTTAATCTCTCCTTTCTCTCCTTTTTCGTACCTTCCGTGGTATGTGCGGCTCTGATGTCGTCCTCCCGGGGGCAAGGCGTGAAGGAATGCATCGACTATCCTGTCCCATCCCATTTCCCTCTCTGTGTATGTAGAGGCACAAGTGAGGCCCAGTGATGAATGACGAACCCTGTCCCAATGTAACAGGTGTCTCATTTTACTGACACAGAGCTACACAGTAACGATATTACGAAATTCACAAATAAAACGTGACAGTGCAACGTATAGACCACATTGACTTGACAACATAATATCTAAGTTATTCACTTTCAACTGCGACCAAACTGAACCTTTTTGTGTGAAACAATCTGCAAAATGAAAACGTCTCACGTGAGAGAACTCTCTTTGATTGACTGTTTATCTGAAACTCTCAAAAAATAAATATGTGAAAAGATCAAGATCAAGGAAGCAAAATACCGATACGCAAAGGCTAAAGTTTGCCACTGTTTAACATTAATCTTATCTTTGCGAAAGTATAGTCTTATAATTATCACGACAGTGGCATGGTCCCCACTATTTGTCCTTCTATATTCAATGTATGTTTCAAGACTCTCTGACTTGATTTAAGAACATGTTCAACAGTTTATTACTTAATCACAGTTCTGATATTTGCCGGGCGATTTGAATCTTGTCATTACTCCTGAGAGTTCCGCGTCTGTCGACTTCTGATTTCTTATTTACAGTCTGATGCCTATACTACTAACATAAGTTTAATGTTATTCAGTCAAAACTTTATTCATAGGCTACTGAAATAATCTCAAAGAAAATAAAGTGACCATGTTGAATTTTCCATCTATTTCTAAATTTACCACATAACTCAGTTTGTGTTCATTATCTGTATTATTATCCATAGAAGACTTACGCCTGTAATGTTAAATTTAATTGATCAAAAGTATCCGGTATAGGGTACACAGAGAGAGAAAGAGAGTGAGCAAGAGGCGGGGGGGGGGGGGGGGGGGGGGGGTTGACATTCCCATTTTGAACCCTGAGTCCAACAAACCTTCCCGACAAATGGAACAGAAGAAGACGCTAGGCATCGGTTATTTAAAAAATGAGCCATGAATCTAAAGAAAGCAAAGTAGGCCTACATTTACCTAGCCATAAAAGTCACTGTGACACAAGATGTCAATACACAATGACAGACAGTTTGCTGTGACATTATAAACAAAATGTTTATCGGCAAGGAGTGGCACGTTCCGCCTTTAAGCTATAATATGATATGGAAAAGAAGAAAAAAAAGCAGATATATCTAGATCAGAAATTAAAACTTCTATGACTATCGAACCAGGCTACTGAAACACACACACACACACACAAACACAACCACAGACACACACACATGCGCACACACTCTCACACACACACACACACATAATACATATACACAGAGTTAACACCACAGCACGACATCATTCGGGCAAGTAAAAAAACATAATAAGGGACACCTGACCCGTACATTTATATCAGCCCTCCGCGATAAATGAGAAAGTGTAGCTGAGGGCGCGAGAAGTAGCTTAATAATGGCTTCAAGATGAAGTAGTCTGTTCGGCTACTGAGCTGTGATCTATCTGAATGCCATTGCGGAATGATGGCTGGAGTCGAACTGGAGTTCCAAACATCTTTTTGCCAATCCCTTTTTACAGCATTAGAATGCACACAAATGAGTCGAAACAACCCGTGTCCACCTCTATCTGGTGAGATGAATAACACTATACAGTAATGTAAACGGAGAACCAAAATAAAACAGGTATGATAGTACAAACAACGCTACAGATGCAAATGATTAGAGTTCAGCGTTAGTTATTAACAGACTTATCGTCGGCTACATCACTTTCCCCATCCCACAGAATCGTTCTGCTTTGCCTTCTTGTCGGTCTAACAGCACGACATTAGCTGTCATAGTTCTTATTCATATAATGCGACGATCACCATAGTTTAAATTATGATTATTCCCATTATGACTTATTCTATGCCATTAACATTAATTTGCTCCTTGAAATTGGGAGTAAACATTTCTCGCAGCATTTTTTTTTTTTTTCACTAGAATATTTTCTGAAAGTTATTAAGGCACTCTTGGTAAAAAAGATATCGTGCTCGCTTTAATCAGAAATGAATTTACTCATCTCCCCTAACTCAACATGTTTATAACTTGCTGTTCAACTTTAAGCATATCAAATTGGCGTCTGATTGTGGGGATGTAACAGTTCGCCCTAGATTCCCACTGGCCTAACAAATACAACTGCGAGCATTTTTGTATCGCTTATCGCCCTCACCATCACAGCACACACAATCCAGCCACTGGTAAGTGTGTCAGAGAAACAAAACATTCACACAATAGGCAGCTGGCGCGGCAGAAGGGAATAGACAAGCCAGCACCACTCGCACAGGATGCCAAAATATTCCAAGTACTCCGCTCCGTTAATCCATTAAGGGACCAGACTGATGTCCAGACACTCCGGGAAGAGCAAGAAGAGAAAGCCCAGCGGGTTCTCTTTAATTCTTAATGGGCTCACTAATATCACTTCAGAGACTCTCCTGTGATCTAATCTTAAGTTTGCCTCTGAGCAGTGACACATTATCCCGACTCCGGTGCACCAGCAGCTGGCAGTGGGTGAGGTGTTTGTCCTTCACCCAAGCTCTAGACAGAGCGAGGACCGCTGGTGACTTTACTTCATCTACGCGTCGCCACCAGGCTTTGCTATTTTTATTCCTTACCACTATGTACTGGTCATATGACATAGACCCATAGCACATAATATAGCAAAGTCATGGCGTACTATACCGCCCCGTCTTACGCAGAAAGGGCATTACAACACCATGGCCCTGACAAAGCATTAAAAAAGAAACAAAATGTGTGGCGTTTGTGTACACCTCTAGATCGCAAGCACAACTGTTACATGTATATCTCTTGTAAAATAGAACATGAATTTTACTTTTCTCCCATAGAAATTTGGCACACACACTAATGTCAAAAACGGCGTAAAAGGATGAATAAGGGCGTGCGTTTTTTTTTTTTTTTAAGTGGAGAGCGCAATTTAAGACTTTTATGTTTGCAATCTGGCGCAGTTAAAAAGGCCACGTATAATGTACCAAAGGAATTTGTAATATTCCGGTATCCGTGTCAACGACAAAATGAAATTCTATCTGAAAACAAACATAAGATACACGTACATGAGTCGGGGAGAGGTAGGGAAAGTTGAAGTCCTTGGAGATACGTCAGCTCATAAAAGTAGAGTCAGAATTTATGACTTACACACGGCATAAATACCGTCTGAAAAGTTAATAACGTTCCTTCAGAGACGGAAAAGACGAAGATGTCTGTCGATATATATATAATGCCAACTCATATTAAATATTCATCCATCTAGGATACATTAACTCCTACAGTACGAGTGTATTACGAAGCTTATGTGTAATATGTAAACTTAAGATGGGTACGTGCCTATCCAAGGGCATTGTACCACACATCAACGGATTTTCCAATGAGAAAGATTAGCACTTCAGATTCTTGGTACTTAATAAGTTACTGGACTATAATTCTCACCAGTTCTATCCATTTTATAAACATTCTCCCCAACACTTTTCATGCCAATATGCTTTCAGTCGAAGATTTCATCGACAAAGATGTGCATTACATTTAAATAATAGATTTAAATAATATAACTCAGAGAGAATTTAAATTTTATGCTGTTCTTAATTGCTTAATATGGACATTACTAATGGACAGCGAGAACTAGACTGATTTTGTGTCCATTTTTAAATAGTTGGATATCTTCCATATCATATTAGCCCTTATCAGCGGTAGAAAGTTCACAGAGAACATCCTAGTGGTGATTATGGCAGTGGGAAGGACAGACAATGGCTGTGTTCTTCCCTCGGGTCAAGTTAGAGTTTCTCCAAAGAATGCACGTATTCCCATCTTCATTAAGTAGCCCTATTAATTATATTTCTGTAGCTTTGAAGATGAGGAGTAGAAAGGGGTGGGGGGATGCTGAGGGGAAATTGTGGTTCGGATGGAGGGAGAATTCGGCGGGAGAATTTTAGCCAATCATGTGGCAGGGCGGATTTGTCAATTGCACAACATATTTAATACGCAGTAGCTGATGAAACAAAACAAAACAAACAAAAAAGGCAGTGCTATGTAAAATGGGATGAATCACCTAGAAACTTTATTCGCATGTCATGGCGTGCTGTTTGGCAAAATGTAAGCCTCAAAAATGTGTTTGTTGTGTAAGTATCTGGTCCTTGCAAAACTAAGTTTGAAGAGGTGCACTTCATGTAGGCTACTTCTAAATTTCGAAGACAGATTTAAGAACCTTTAGAACATTTTAATCATTATCGTGGGACAAGACTTGGCTGTGGATGCATTTTAGATAGATACACGGCATAAGCACTTGATATACTGGGGAATCATGATCGTCGATATTCATATATGCCTATCTGATTACACACGCCCGTGAAACTCAAGTTTAAAAGTGTATATTTAGGTAAATCTGTCTCTGAACAGGTCTCATATATGTATCAGAGGATATGCATACCAAATTGCACAACAATCTGTTCACAATTGTAAAAGTTATTTTAGAAAATGTGTTTAAAAATGTTGTTTCGAGGAAATTGAAAAAAACGACAAAAAACGTTAATTAATGCTAAAAATATACGATAAATACCACTAAAGTTGCCGTGCATTGTATTCAGCAGCTTCATACTCTTTGATGGACTCTTCCTGTGCCTTCTGAATGGCTTTCCGTCTGATCTTTTTTATTTTTCATCCCAATCCCAGGTGCATTGTCCATACTCTTAGCCTTTTTTGTGTACTTGGCGCAACAATGGTTCTTCCTCTCCCTTTCATCCCGTACATGCAGATCTATAGATCTGACTTGTGTCTGAGTGAATTTTTACAAGTTGTAGTGGTTATGAGATCTAGATCTAGTTTTCTTTGAAATGAAGACTGTGTGGGATTGGTGGTATCTGGAGCTGAGACACTAGATCAACACAATGAGCTTGGAATTGATGTGATCTTTCGTTGTTGTTCACCAGTGTCTGCTACCGGCTTCCATTGCTGTGTTCTCGTTTTCGTGAGAACGTCGTTCCTACCGCCGTGTTTAGGTCCAACAATGATTGTTTACTTTCTCCAGAAAGTGATGAAAGGCTTACAAACGGCTGGATGCACAAAAACTACCACAAGACGATTATTGATCCATGTGTTACATACGACATGCGTGTCAGTTGCCTAGTGATCCGAAGCCGCCATATTGCTAATTATATATTCCGACTAATCAGAAAATTGTACGGAGAAACCCGACCCAATGAAATTTTTCAGTGATCTCCAAGCTCAAATCGAGACCGTCCGAAAGCTAACGAGGTCAGTAAAGTCGGTCAAAATCACGAAAACCTCATACATAGTCGACTATAAATAAATTCTGTATAAAATTGAGAGCTCCGATTGACTGTTAAAAGAAGGCAAATTTAGACAGGGGAAATCCTGACCTTTACAATGGTATGTTATGTTACGGGTAAATCAAAGAAATGCAAGCTGTTTTCGGTAGTAGAACATTTTTAAAATGGTAAACATCTAAAATTTGTAATTATCTTTGTTGTTTCATGATCTAAAGATGCTATAAAAGCCAAAACTGCCAAAACCCACAAACTGAAAAATGACCCAAACTTCATAAACCTGGCTACGCCCCCCCCCCTCCCCTTAATGAAAAGAGCCAGATCATAGGTCTATGTCTTTCTTCTAGATCTAGATCTATACAATTCTGTGCTTTGGTGTAAAATTGTGAACTCTCACAGAAGCATATTATCTTCAATTAATTGGTTTTGATCTTTATCTGGTGGCTTGACGATTAATTATTCCATGCTTTAATGCATTAGCTATAGGAGCTACCCATAAGAGTCATTTTCTAAACAAATTACCTCAGACCCATTTGTTGTATGCATGTAAGTTAGGTATGTAAATAGTATCAATTTCAACGGTTGCTTTGGAAATGGCGGCCATCTTGAAAATAAACTGTCATTAATACATACATATGTGAAAGGATTTTCTATTTGTCAAGCAAATTTCTACCAAAATTGGTGGACAGGTAGTTAAGGTTAATATAAACATTCACGCAGGTGGAAATGTTGATATCTTGAGAACTTTTTACTAATTTGTTGCTATCCACATCAGTCATTTTTAAATTTCGGTTAGGCTACATAATCGCCTATAACTCAGGTGATTTTGAAGATATTGAAAAATCCACCTGTATGAAGTTGTTGTTGCCAAAAAAAAAAAAAAAAACAAACAAACAACGATATCATCATATTTCATTGAAACCTGTTGAAAAATAAAAACGTAGGTTAAAGAAAAATCGTAGTTTTGAGAAAAACGCAGGCTTTGTGACAAAATTTGTCGCCAAAATGCAATTTACGGACCAAATGTTTTCAAATTGGCTGAGAAGTCAGGTAGACCTGTTCAAATCATGACGATGTAGTGAAAATCCAATAATAACTTCCATGCATTGAGGTGGCATGTGAAATACAAATATGCAATGTTTGAACAGACAAAACCAAAACAGCTTGACCTACAAAATTAGGTCATATTCCTGGCTTCGGTAGTCTCCGTGATTCTCTTTCTATATTTAGGAACATAACCTTAGCGAATACTTTCTTCCATAGACATAAAGAAGGGGGAAAAATGTCCTTTCCATCGATGTAAGACATGAATGCCTTCTCAGATTTGAACCGATTGTACGAGAGGAGACACATGACACATTTCTTGCATAGAAGGTACAAAAATTGCCGCCGCCCCCCCCCTCCCTCCAATGCTTTGAAACACATCTAAAGGCCCGAAATACACGTTCCAGACCGCTAGGATTGCAGATTTAGACGTAGGAATGGCTCATCTGTCAGAAATTGTAAAAAAAAAAAAAAAACGGTTGCCATACCTGGTTAAAAAACCAAGGGTCGCTCCTAATCTTATGTTCCTATGAGGGGTCAGCTGACGACAGATAGGAGGATGAGTGGCACTTTTTCCTAATCATCTCATTCGAATCTATAATGTTCTATATAAAGTAGGAAAACGGGTCCTGAGCGATTGCATAAATGGGACAGGGCCATGGTTGTTAATCACTGCCAAGAACAGTCAGCGATAAAATTTATTAATTGGCATCCGTCCGCAGTTCCTTTCTGATTTGACGTCTCTCAGGATTTGTAGACCTAATCAATAGTTTCTGTCACCCGTCCGCCATCGTAGGTTGATTGTACAATGTATTGCTTAGTTACAGGCCAATGCTTGATTTTCGATAGATCTAGATCAAGTAAGAAATATTTATGAAATGCACAAATCAATTAACTGTTTGCATTACTGAATGGAATATTGGTGACCAAGTGGAAATAGATGCTAATTTATTTACGTTATTATTATTATTGATTAATAAACAGATGCAATCGGCAACACCTTTAAAACAAGGTGGTAAAATGCGCAGTGCGATTGATTCCATGAAGCAACATCATCATCATTGCTCCAGTAGACCAGTTGACCTTTGGGGCGCCGCTGAAGATCTAACAACCAGCTTCCTCCATTTCTCCTTGTACTCTGCCTTTTTCAAGATGTCCAGATGAATAGTATCCTACTAATGATGGGACAGCTCGGAACTTAAATTATAATGTGCGGGCGTGCATGTTTAAATGCAATCAGTGTGATAGCAAAGGAATCCAGAATCTATCAAGGGAAACAGCTAAGTAAACATTAATTCAGTTCCTTAAGATTTGATGCTTAACTCCCATAAAAAGGAACGCTCAACAAGTAATGGGACATAAAACAAGTAAATTCCTACATTTCAGACGATTGAATTGATTTACAATTGCGCGGACTCCTAGTATTTGTACCATGCAAATCTTTCATGATTTTTCCGTTATATAATTAACCCTGAAAGTGGTTCGAATAAACCAAGGGATTTATGTTGACTGATTAAACTGTAGGAGAAAGTTGAGGGTGGCACTAGCATATTTGATTGCGCATGCATTCTTAATAGAAAGCATTAATTATAAAATTATAAAATGCACACAGCATAAAGGGCAAATATGAATGTTGCTGAGGATATGCTTTCAACTATACGTAATTTGTTGTATTTTGCTGTACATGAAACAAAATATTCTTATGCATTTTGTCCCCTGTGCTATGCCAGAAACTAAAGCTATATTTCTTGCATGTGGTTGTAAGGCATTCTGTTTCAGTTCATTTTCTCTGATCATTCATAAATAAAAGGCATGTTTTTCGGAAGAAAAGAAAGAAAGAAAGAGAGAAAACGTTAATTTGGTTTCAATTTCCAAATAAGCCAACTCACCTTCCCACCTGCCTGTTTTACTAATTTATCACCCTGCCTAACTACCTGCTTTCATATCTGTTTCTATACCTACTTTCCACCCTACATCCCCCTTTCCTCCCTCTCCAAAAATGCCTGTGCATCTATTTTATCAACAATTATAATTCTCCACAATTTTGCAAAATCAATAACATATCTGTGTATAATAGACAATGGGCAAAAGAATGACAGAGGACACCGGAGCTCATGCTTTACGTCAAAGTCATCTTTCACATACACTCAAGGGTTATTATTAATAATGGGAATCAACTCATACAATGTTGACAAAAGATTGGTATTTGTTTGGTCATGTCCCTTTGATTGTAGAGCAACAGTGTTTTAATGAAGTAGAACATTACACACTAAGTCTTGTTTCCTCTGAATTGTTTGGCAGACTCCAAGTTGAATTAACTGACTAATTGAATAGACTTTATTCACACAATAAAGTGAACACTCGTAGTAAATTCTATAGTCTTGTTTCGAGCTGTTCTCTTGATTCGTAATAGATCTAGATCTAGAACTAAGTGCTCGTGAATACAAAATAAAGATAGTGGTTTCATAGAGCATTCTGTGTATATTAAGATTTGAGTCTAGATATCCAGATCCCAAGTCGAGCCTAGATGATGAGACGACATCGTTATGGTCGGCATTTTACCTTTGCATCTGCTTTATACATGTATGCTGTCTAGATCTGACTTCTTTTCATCTTGTGATTTACAATTCAACATTCGGTTACCGTCTCTGTGCATTTCACATTGGATACCCAACTCAGTTACCGAAATTTAATCAGCCTAGCCTATTGTCAATGGGACAAGAAAGTTAAAATGGAGAACACATCAAATAAAAGAGGTTTTGATCGAGATCTAGATAAATTTATACATAAACGTTATACACGTACATAAAGTCGTCAAAATAAATCCCACATCAATACTCTGATAACGGTTATATTAGAGCAGTACGAAGAAACATTACTCCCATCCAAGCCATTACTAGCTGATTCAGTATAGATTTAGACTAGATCTAGATCTCGATCTAGCAATAGATACATCTAAATTTTGATATAGATCTAGATCGAAAGTACTAGACCAAGAACAAAATATAAATCTTGTCAAAACAAAATAAAGGAAACTCTTCCTTCCTGTAGTCACCACTTAACCTGAAAATCACTTTTCATACTGACAAGCAATAGATCAAGGGTCAGAAATCATTGATACTATGATCAGCACAATAACTGAAGGAACAATCAGATGGATTTGTCCATTTTACGTTTTTATTTTGAGAGCCTTTTCAAATTTTGTTGTTGTTGTTGTTGTTGTTTTTAAAGGCATGCCCTGTCATCACAACCAAAGTTTGGAAATGCTAAGGCCAGTTCGGGCGAGCTTCCTTATATTTTGAGGCTGAATAGTCTGTTAATATGGAAATAACATGAACTAAATTTGGATGAAAAGCTTTTTTTTTTTTATTACTATTTTTATTTATTTATTTATTTGTTTATTTATTTATTTATTTTAAGAACATGTAATCTTTATCATCAGTGTTATATTTTAGTTTTGTCCTCAAAGTCAGTTTAAATCAAGGAATTAGTGTTCATATTACGTATTTCTTTTTGGTTCATGTACCGGGCAATCGTGCTACATCAATCAAAGGACCATTAAAATATTGTCGATAGAAGCACGGGAAAGTCATTATATATTAATGAGGACGTCTTAATCAAAGGAGAAGGTGTTTGAGGAATACCATATTTTTCAGCAGTCTGTTATGACATGGATATCCTTTTTGTTTTTTGTCGACACCCGTTTTACAAGCTGTTTTACCTCGATGGCCAGAATTATTCTCTTTTCTTACATTTTCGTGAGCCCATCCGTCACTGTAATACGCTAACAGAATGAGATTACATCTCTGTGCAGGCCTGACTGGAAACTCCAGCACAGTGAAATGCCTCCCTAAAAGCAACACACATGCTAACTACCAAGCAACATAATACTGTGAGTTCACCAACCCTGTTATAGTTAGCATTAGCGAGCCAGCTAATAATCCAGCTGGAAACATGCTATTCCTAGCAAACCCCGCCAACATTGCATTTGTCATCTCAAGTTAGTGAAAGGCGTCTTTGCTTACTTTTACGATGAATATTTTTTGTGCATTAAAAGTATAGGGAGAAAATATGTAATAAGGAACAAGGGCAAAAAGTGTCGATATAGGGGAGTTTAGCTATTAGTAACATACATAATGTAGAAGAGAAAAAAAAATCAGATGAAAAAAGAATGATATGAAGAATGTCAATGTCAGCGATGTAGATATAATGCAGATTGTCTTCTATGTGATTGCTATTACTGCTGTTAATGTTCAGCTGAAAAATGAACATTTCCACACTTCATCAGTGATTCTTAATTTGAATATACTAGTATTGTTATGGTAAAAAAAAAAAAAATGCTCCTTTTTCATTTTGTATCATTTACTAATGGAGAGCGCATTTATTTCTCGAAATATTATTTCCAATAGGAGAGAACTGCAACCTCACTGCAAGTACAGAGGAGAAACCCCAACGTTTAAGCTACAGTCTATTACAGCTGTGTTGTTATGATCAGTTCCCTGATCAGACTGATAGGCAGTATCAGTCAATCGACTGAAGAAGACATAAATATGCACAACTATGATTGACATGTACAGTGAATCTCATGAATTTATTTGATCTATCAAAACAATGTCTGTCATGAAGAAAGAGACACTGAACATAATTACCATTTCCGAATTACTGATATTTTTTTCTTTTTTTATGTAAAGTACGGTCTGATGATACAGCACAAAGCTCGGAAGGAATGGGTGGGTGGGGGTGGGGAAGGGGGGGAAAGTGTGTGTGTGTATTTTTTTTGGGTGGGGGGGGGGGGGCAGAGGGGGAAGGCAAGTTCATCCATTTACAAAGTATGACAAATCAAAGACATTTCTGTTCAATGTCATTTGTTTAGTTTCAAATTTTATTATGAGAAAGTAAGGAAGATGAGGCTGAAGGTACAGAGAGAATAGACGATGGCGGTCTGCGATGGGTGAGGGAAGGAAGAGATGTGAAAAATCAACCTCATCGTTCTTAATTTATCATCCATCCTAACAACTATTTCTAATGGATTTTACTCCCCTACACCAATGTTACAAATATGATCGTGTTCAATTGACCATTTAAGATTGATTTTTAGATGATTTATATTACAGTATAGAGAAATGACTACAGGGAACCAACAGCTGCTGATGACCAATAAATTATTATTCATGCGATCTCAATGTATGATGGCTGATATTCAAATGACTCTCCTTTGAAGGCTGCCCCAGGTTTTTGGTGTTTATTGCATTTATTGTACAATTGCTTGTTGAGAAAATGATATTCACATCCAATGAATCCTTAATGTGTTGGTGCATTATGTTTGAAGGACCCACTCTTTGTTCCCTAGATAACTGGTTCTTGTCTCACACAATTGCATTAAGATTTACATACAAATTGATCCATGACTTTGTCTCATCTTAAAATCTCATATTTTATGTGTCTCCCTTCTCGAATGTGATCATGATGCAACTTGAAGAGTGCCATTGCACGTATGTACTAACTTATTGATTAGCATCAGAAAAGTGAAAGCAAAGCTTTGAATGCCATCTTTCTAAATTGGTTATTGGTGTTGATAATCTTGTTAATTCATCCTTAAAGTGCCAGTGGAGACTATTTAAGTCTTAAAGTTTCTAGGATGATATAGATATTCATGACAATTTACATATGTACCTAAAAAGCTGATACAGTGGAGTCCCACTTCCAGTGCATTGTACAATGAGTGAGTATTAAACCAGATAAGCCTCTTTCACATTTATTGGATTAACCACTGACTGTTTCTCATTATCAAACCTTGCACCATTAGTATTTTACCTTTTTCAATGTTACAACTAAACCCATTCCCCCAAAGTGCAAACTGTGTCCATCAATTTGTAACTTACATGTACTTTAATTTTCTCTATGTTGTTCAAATGTTTTCTATTCTCAGTTAATGAATAATAGATTTTGTCCATCGCGGTCTGTTACGGTATAATCTGACCCACGGTTATTGCATATTGTCTTTATTCAGTAGTTTCCAAGTTGAAAATAAAAAAAAGATACCTTTTAAATGTGGTTTTGTCCATTTAAGACATGGGTCTGTTTCTTTTAACATGTAATAATTCAGATTGTAAAGTAAGATACTTGTAGCTAAATTGTATAAATTCATTAGCGCCTGACCCAAGACAGCATCTAAATTATAACCTAAGAGGTCTTGGCGACTAATATAACTTCTAAAGTGTAACAAGAATCTTCTTCTGATCACATTTAAGAAAAATATCAACACACAGTTTTTCCTTAAATAATATTTATTAGAACAACACAATATTGAAAGTACAAAGATAATAATGTTCTGCAGCTTGGGAGTAACCCAGTGCAGCAGTGCAGCATCCTTCTGTGACAACAAGAATAAGAAAATAAGCTATAATCTTGACATGCACAGAAAAAGAAAAAGGCTTTCACACGCAGATCTCCACGCGGAAAAAGAGAGACATGCCTAAAAGAGCAATGTTAAAGAAACAGTCACTAAAAGATATGGCAATTTTTAAGTGTAAAAATATGTATCGAAGTTTAAACTTGGGAGTTGTAAGAAACATTAAAGAAGAACAACAGGGGAATATTGGGACAACAGGAATTTTATAAAACTGCGGTAACAGAATGCTGAAGCTGATTAATAAACCAAGATACATTGTTATAAAGTTTCAAGTATATGGCATGTCAGGGAAAACACCATCACCGATCACTGACTAGGGATACAAGTTTTTTCTTACAACAAAGTAACAAAAACAACAAATAAGATCAGTTTTTGTTGTTTTTTTTTTCATTCTGTGATGTCAATTCCTTGCTGAGTTCCAGCACATTGAGGAAGCATTGTTATAACTTATAACCTATTTTAGTCCTTTTCCTATAATAGTTTTCAGATGGCAACCTGTAATGATCGGACATAGTTCCAGCAAAGTGTTTACTCTTTTCTAACTGATCTCAATAGGTAGTTATAAAACAAATCAACCACATTATAAAATATATTGGCTGCTTCTCAGTGCAGAACAATGCAACATGTTCATTCAAAAAAGGTCTCCTCAGAATAAAAAAAAAAAAAAAAGAAATAATAAAAAGCACAAAGTTGCAGCGTGCCAAACAAAAAAAATAATAATAAAATTATAACAACGGAAAAACTGCTAAAATTCATCACAGCGGTAAAAACAATTTTGAAAATATAGTACTTCTACTCCTTTACCACAGAATAATCCACATTCCAGCCTAAATTGTCAATATGAGACTATAAAAAGTATAGAAAGATGAATTCTAAAGTCTAAATAATGAGATTATAGCAAGTAAAGACATCCATTAACAGTTGTTGAATACTGCTAAACAAAGAAACTCCATTAAATATAAAAGATCAGCTATACATGATGAGCAATAGACCACACATTTAGTTCTAGCTTATTACTCTCCTCTTGAATATCTTCCACAACGTTTTATCATCTTGGCAAACTATGGCAAAAATATCCTTCCATGATATTCCAAATCTACGTATTTTTTCAAATGTCCAAAAGGCTGGAAAGGCTGCAAAAAAAAAAGTGAAAAACACAACTAGGAACATTCACTTGAACAGGCTCTAAAAATAATATTCTTTGCCATTTGCCACTGCAAAAATTCCTGCTGTCTTGGAAAATTCTGAATAATTGTGGGAGGTGACAATAAGAGCTGAGCTGAGTTTGGGAGCTGAGTGTTTATTATGTCTGCACATTGCCCGCCTTGAAAGCAAAGCCTGTGTGTGCAAGTACTGCAAGTTAAAGATGATCAAATCTGCAAGTTTTATGTTCATAGCAATATCCCTAAGTAAAAAGGTGTGGTCATCTACCTGTATACCAAAAAAAAAGCCACAGAATGACTCACTAAACATTACCATAATGTTCAAATCAATTGTTAGAGGAAAAAAACAATCATCTCAATAAATAAATTCTACCCGTCACTAGACATTAGTCAGGCTTCTGTATAAAAAGCAAATACATGTAATCTCTTCAATGTTTACTGGAAAAAAATCCAATACTATGTTTCACGTATGGCAGCACAAATCTAGCAAATTGTTTCAAAGTTAATTAGTAGCCTACAACTCTGACCTTTCAAAGTGGTAAATATAATAATTGTAAAGCAACATATCAGATCATAGTGCTGTAAGTCTCTTGGGGAGGCAGCTGTCTCACTTCACAAAAAAGCTCTTTGTAAGTCAGAAGTAAAAAGCAATAACATACTACTAAAGTGAATTCAAAATTTCAGTACACATGTACTGTCTGAGGTAAGGATGTGAGTGCAAATAAACTTATCAGTTCTCTTGCACATCCACAGGGTGTGGCCTACATAAAAGGAAATGACCTCCAAGATCACTTTTGTTTCCTTTTACTATAATAATATACAACTATTGGTAAAAATCTAGATTGCTTCAAAACATTTGAACAGAGAGATAACAACTGAAATGAAGAAAAAAATAAAACATGAAAAATTAAATGAGCACTGATAACACATAGAAATATTTGAAACAAATTTATCAAATGTAAATCAACAAAATTTCACAGGAGCGCTAGATATTTCAGGGTGATACTGACTGATCAATGCACATGCTACTGTTATAATTTTGGAATCAACATGAGACAGACGATAAAAACAAAAAAAAAAAAAAAAAAGAACAGTGAACACAGGAACAAGGCTTTTATAAATAAGGAACCAGCTGCTTTCACACATCTCAAACTAGAAACAGTAAATCTTTTACACAAAATGAGAAAAAGAAAATCTATACCTAGGTGGTTCTGGTGATTCTGAGGTCTGCTCAGTCCATAAACAAACAATTTTTCAAAGAAACTCCGATAAAACTACATGTAATAAAACGCATGAAAATTTATCTTCAACAAAGGGGCTGACACATTTTTACAAAAGCTACGATTAGTTTGAATTTACTGAAGTTAACAAAATTTAGCTTTGTATTATACATTTCAATTTTAAAAAAAAATAGATGACACCAGTCATTTCAGTTGTAAATTAAAAATTAGATTGCAAATGTACAACAATATAAAGCACCATGTGTAACAATTTACAAAATTTCTTACTTAATTCAAGCCAGTATTATAGAAAGAAGAACCATGCATCATATCTCATTGGAGTAAAAATAACTTTCCGTGTGGCAGACCTCTTCCTTGAAATCCATAAGTAATAAAAATTATCATAACTAGGAGTGACACCTATTTTTTCTGCTTTGTTCAAGAGTTATAGGCTTGAAGACTCTGCAAGGTAATCCTCTTAATACATTTGCTTGCATGGGTCAAAGAGCAGCTGGTCATAACAGTCCAGGACAGCGAATGACATTTGACAACACAAGTCACAAACTGACTGGGCTGAGTACTTGGGTATCCACAGGATTTCAGACAAGGCATGTAAAACCTTATTAGAAAATGACAAAACTCCTTGCCAACAAAACAGTGCTCTCAGCATTCCCTTATGTTGGGATCAAATTAGACTTGGAAAAAAAAATTACTAATCTGAATCTGAATAATTTGATTTGCTAAACAAAGCTGACAAAAGTCATTCTTTAAAAAATATGGAAACTTGTCTCTCACAATTTCCCACTGTCTATCTGTCAATCAAGTATCCTGCAGATATGAAATAAACTGTACGATATGTCTTATATATGAAATGTTCCATAGACAGCTTATGTTATCCCACATACTGAACTTCTCAGTATGGTCTGCCACCCGATTTTATGTAATGTAAAACATGCTTAAAATATAAGCAGTCTTCATTAAGCAGAACACCTGGCAGAATAAAAAATAACACCAATGCAAACAACAACATCAACTCATAACAGTGGCAATATTGTAGCTCAAATGTATCAGTCTATGTTAAGCGTCATACAAGTCACATCATCATCCCTACAGGCTTTCCCTTTGACGCCACAAATTCTACTGTGAAATTTCAACTGTTATTTGTCACAATCATATCCTACTGATGGTTAATTTTTCATATATGTTGCAGTAATCCAGTTAAGGATGAGCACAGATAAAATTAGGGGCAAAATATGTGCAAAATGTGTAGAAAATCATTTTGACTCTGCTAATGATAATGCAACCAACCAAAACACTGGGAATAGATGAAGTTGACTTCATGGCTGAATAATCGCTGCCTTGGAATGACAGGGTCGTAAGTTCAGTCAATCAAGTTTTGAGAAAACGGTGTCCTAAGTTTAGGCATGATATAATATTTTTACATATACCACTAAATTCATCTGTTTATAACAGGCAAAATTAAAGTCTTACACACTTAAGACTCACATAGGAGGAAAAACAGACAGCCAAATGTATGATAACATGTTTAACTCCATTTTGTAAAAAAAAAAAAAAAAATGGACTTACGACCCTGTCATTCCAAAGCAGCATAATGTCATTTTACTTTCATACCTACAAAGTTTGCTCACACAATGTTTCATTTATGTGAGTTGGATTGCAGACAGGCATGTCATTCCTTGAGGCACAGCAATAGTGTCAGCAAAATATGCACACAACCAATATCTGGTCATTAGTCTGAATGTATTCTTGATATCTTTCCTGTTCCCTGAAAAAGAATCCCTCTTTAGTCACAAAATTCAGCTTCATAAGGATGGGGATAATTTTTGCCAATGATTTTGGCAAAATGCACAGAGACAGGGAACACTGACACATATCTTCCTGGATCCCAAAGTCAATGCTGTCTATAACAAGTCACTTTACAGCACTGTAGGGATTGGATGAATGCAACACAGTCAGCTTAACATGGATGATCAATTGTGAACTACAATAATAATCAGTGAGTGTAAAGTATACTGCAAAACATATTATAGTACCACATCATTGAAAAATACACAACTGCTGATTAAAAATATTCTTTGTAGCAGGCATGAACAATACATAAATCAATAAAAATAAACTGAAACCTTAACAAATGATATATAAACAAAAACAAACAAAAAAAAAAGTGTACAATATTGAATTTGGATAGAAAAAAAAAAAAGCATCAATTGATAAGTATGATGCAAATGTTTCAGAACTTATTTCACAGCTTTAGCTCATAAAGAGATCATCTAAAAATGATATGAACTTGCTTATAGAGGAAAGTATGATTTGAGAAAAAAAAAAAAAAAATGGTGATTTCAAACAAAAAAAAAAAAAAAAGAAAAAAGTAAAAATGTATGAACAAATACCCATACATATGTTTATACAGTGAACAAAGTTATTAGAGAAAAGCAAACAGCAATTAAAAAAAAAGACTATCTGAAGAAATTATCCTTTGAAAACCACTTAAACTGAAGGAATAAACAAAACGCAAAACCAAGAAAATTAAATTGGGACTCAAAATAACTTGCTTTTCAATATCTGTGATTGTAGTCAACATCGACTGACACTCACCGCTATAATATGTGTAGTTGGTGACGTGAATGACACTTGCGTAGAATGACACCTTGCTTGGCTTTTATATAAAATTGATATTCTCAGGCAGGTAACACCTAGTAGATAACAGATCAACAAACATGGCCTAGAGCTTGATCATAATCAACTCAGATAAATATAACAAAATGGAGACCACGGTACTGGTTTACTGGTAACAGATGATATTTGTACATCATCACTAGATGATGTAGTAGCACAAAGTCCTGGCGCAACAGTTTCAGTATTGACTAAATTATCGTAGGTGTTCAATTTCACATCCTCTTTTCAACCATGTGGAATGAAATGCTTTTCAAATGTCATGCTTGCCAGTCCTCTGGTTCAGTAAAAATTTACTGTGCAGTACATATAAATGTGTAATAAAAGTAGTGAGTCACGTAAAGTGTAATAAATACACTTTCAAAAATTCTGAGAAATCTATCAACTGTTAATACATAACATGTTCCACAAATGCAGCTATTTATCATGAGATTATTAAAAAAAAAATCTGAATATACTGAGGGCACAAAAAATTATGCGACAGCTGTTTCAAGTCAAAATAAAAGTGGGCAAATGAGATAACAATGCAAAACAACACTCAGACATTTTGAGACATCTGACCATGTCATCATATAAGAGCTATATATCATACTCAATGGTCAAACAGATAGCATTCATGCCTCAGATTTAGTTCACCTGTCCAAAATCCAAGCATCAACACCATTCAAACAAAAACAAACAAAAAAAGAGGGGGGAGGGGGGGAATTCTTATTTGAAAAGAAAAAAAGCGTGAAAAAAGAACAAGAAAAAAATAAAAAAAAACTTAAAATGCCAAAAGATAAAAAAAAAATAAACAATGAGTAGGTCTAAAATGAATCTGATCATCTATAGAGACAATGACTGGTGCATCAATGAAATTTATTATCAAGGAAAAATTACTTGTCTCCATGTTTCTTGAAGCAATTTACATCTCTACTGCTGCAAAGCGATGAAGGTGGACATTGTATAGACTGATGCAGCAAGCATCTTTGTTTGTGACTGAAATTCTTGCTAAATATGATGACCTAACACACCTCCAGTAATACTGCATAAATCGTTGACTTATGACGTTTCACTTGCACGTCCGCCAACCATTCTATTGTTTACATTTCAAAAGCGGAAGTAAATCACTTATGACGTGTCACTTCCACATCCGCCCCACATTCCATTGTTTACATTTCAAACACAGAGGTAAATCACTTATGACGTTTCGCTTCTGCGTCCGCCCACCAAAAATCGCATCCAAACAAGGAAGTAAACACGAACGTGGAAAGGAATCTATACTCAATGCTTGTGTCATATCTATGTATTAAACTGTGAAAACTATTATTTTTTGGAAGATCGCTATAAAAAAAAAAAATAATAATGGTGGGCACCTTTGAACTGATTTCACGTAATTTCTCTGTTCTTCTCATAAGAAATCTTTATTTTCTTTAACCTAGAACATTCAAATAAAAAACTTTCATTCCGCATCAGCGAAAAAAAAAAAAAACCTGGCCTCTCTGGGTGTATATGATAAGCTGTGATAAATGTCAATACCACTGGAAAATGATCATCACATTAGTGATAAATATGCATGCATCAAACACAAAAGAAAAAAATGTGAGAGAAAGATATGTAGCTAGTGTTTAAGATCATGTTGTTGCAACATTTGCACTTTTTTTGCATAATTCAGCTGTTTCTATTAAAATATTAGTAATTTCATACACTGAGTATAACATGCATCTAAGCAAATAAAAGAATGAAACCAGAACAGGTTCTCCAAAACCTTGAATTGTGACAGAACATGCTTTTTTTTTTTCCTGAATCAAATGAATAGCTGATGAAATCTACATATTTAGACCATAGCTACTCTTTAAAATAATGCAAGAACAAATTTGCCACATCTGGACTGCTAATTTATAGAATAAAAACCAGTAGTAATACACGTTGCTGTCAGAGAAAAGGTACTACAAATATTTCATTTTAAAGATACATGTATCAAAAAGCAAATTTTGTAATTAAGAGGGCACTGACTTTAGTAGATTCTAAACCTACTATATACTTTGATTTTTAAAATTTTTGTTTTGTTCTAGAAAGATTGAGGTTGGAATTACATCATTAATTCTGGCATGATTAATGATATAATGGCTACAGGAATATTTTTTATTATGAATTATGCTCTTACAAGGTGTCTTCATTTGGTAAAATGCTTCATAATTTGTTTAAATCACTCTCATTTATCATCTCTGCCAAAGTTGCTAAAATTGTCATTGTAATGTTCAACAAATACTCCATTTGGTTATAATCAAAGAAGTAATACTTCTCATGTCCTTGCTTTGCGGTTGACCTTGTCGTAGATTTCTGGGAAAGCAGCCTCACAGTCTAGCTGCTTCCTCATCCTATCGTAGAGACTGTGATCAAACATGGACCTGAACTGCTCGCGGCTTAGGTAGGAGTCAGCATACAACATCTGGAAACTGTTTAAATGATACACCAAAAGAAATCAAAGCAAATCTTCAGTATTCATCCTCTTGTTCTCTAGCAAAATAAAATACTTGTAAAGAATCCAGAACTACATGGGAGATTTTCTTTTTAAATGTGCCTGCTGTTTGTTTTCTTTAGTCATTGCTTATAATCTAAATGAGAATTGCTGCCAGCTGATTAATTCTTATTACCCGAAGTGATGGCTCAGTCATTGTTGGGTCAGGGCATGGCCACTGAAGTGCTGACTCAGTCGTCACTGAGTTGATATGCAGTTAGCCTCAAAAACTCCATGCCATATGGCTCTAAATGGAACCACTTCAAAACTAACAGACTCTACGATGGTAAAAGAAATGAAATTAGTAGGAGTTGCTTGAAAAAGCTGTAGATATGTGTTTTTTTATATGCTATATTCATGTATACCCCAATTTAATAAATCAATGAAGTGAATTAATTCTCGCAAAACCAGAAAATTAATTACGAGTAACAAGAGTTAAAATCGGAGCATGACAAGTTTGTTTTCAGTATAAAAGGTGTCAGAAACTATAATAAAGCTTAGTCTCCAGTGTCTGTGTACCTCTAATTTACTGAAGAGGCATAAAAAGTTCTTTGAATTTGTCCATTCACTTCTATAGATATGAATTATGCAAAACTGGAGCAAAAGCATAACCAGACTCAACCAACCTCTCTAGTATAACAAATTTACCCCCACTCCAATAGCTTGTGACAAGCACAATGTCTTGTGCCCACGGCAAATGAGTCAGATGTCACACCAAGCGATTTTGAGCTACAGCTATTTATAACTATTTACTGATTCAAATACCTAAAAAAAAACTTTTTTCCAAGAAAAAAATGTAACCTTTTTTAACCTGAAAAAAAAAAAAAAAGTGGTATCTGAAGCGGGAAATAGTTGAAAACAGTGGTAGCTCGAGATCGCCAAGCGCAACTTCCGACTCATTTGCCCTGGGTGCAAGACAAATATTCAAATCCAGCAGTATCATCTTATAATCATAGTACTTCTGACGTAAACAACTTCAAAGAAATATTGATTGAGCTCACTGAAGTAAAAGGTATGGTAGAAAACAGTCATTGTAACTTGAAAAAAAAAAAAAAAATTAAAAAAAAAACAAAAACAAATGTCACTTGATCGTGGCCATCATAAAATCTATGCCTTAGCTATACAAGATTAACTACAAGCTATGAAGTGATCTGCAAATCTTTCCTCTTTAGCTCTCTCCTCACCATCTTCTACTCAATTTGCCTTGTGACAGTCATAATACTATCTTGAACTGTTCCAAATAAACAAAAATAGAAAAAAAAAAAGTTCATTCAAATCCAGTGCACCGTTGAATTTAGTATGAAGTAATAATTTTAGCATGCTTACCCATTCATTTTGGCCACAAAATCTTCAATCTTTCTGGTGGAGGGAATAGTAGAAAAACCGGGCCTTTTGGGGCTGCCATAAGCACCAATGTCAACATACATCTCATCCTGGTCACTCTTTGGATGGACAAGTCCTGGCAGTTTGAACAGCTTGAATGGACAAATCCACAGTGGGTACAGCTGTTGTAAAAGAGGCCAAGAAGATAGTGAATGCACCGAATCACAAACAACATGTGAAAGTACCTCAACATCAACAGGATAACAATATAGATACAGTTTACAAAGAAAACATTATACAATACTATTATATTGCACAGCTGGGAAGGAAGTGTTGAATAAAAGTCATGAAGGCTATCATGGGTATATGTTCAAAAGAGCACCAGACCGACATGTCACTGTCTGTTCACAGATAAACATGCCCAGAAAATAATGAAAGATGCTCACCCTCTTGAAGGTTTTCTGAAAATTACGTCACAATTCTGAGTCATTCAATGCTATATTAGGCTAGCATTGGCTTGTCAATCTCAGATTGATGCCATGAAATTTCAAAAACTCTTTCTTTTTTTCTCGTCTTTCTTCTTTTTTTTTTCTTTTACATGAATGAAACTCTTGATTGTGATAGCAAATATACAATTCCTTCATCTTTTCCAGAAAAAGCGAAATGTACTTACTGATCATTTAAAAATTTTTGTTTATTATATTTATCTACCATTTTGGTTTTTTATCATAAATTCATATCCACATATGTCCTCCAATTTTCTTCTCAATAAGCATAAATTTAACAGGTGAAATTGGATGGAAATGATTCTCCCTATTTATTAATATTTTGTGAGAAACTGTAGCATACTATTCCCCTACCTGCAGTTCATCATGAAAAACATCCAGGCTCTGGCCCAAGTCCTTCATTGGGACAAGCATGTCCTGGATGAACTGGTACTTCTCATACATTTGCTTGATTGTTTCTCCCTGGGTCAACTTCAGCAGTGAGACCTTAGGGGGAACCATCCAGCCAAAGAGGCCACGGAAGATGGGATGATTGCCAAATGGAATAATATCCTGTAGGAAAAGACATCATTTACCATACTGAAACCTGTGGGAGATTATGACAACTTAATAAAAAAAATGCAATGTGTTGAATCATCTGGGGACTAAAAATTTATCTATAGCAAAAACTTATACACAGAACACACTGAATATACACACCCTATTTTGCTCTGATATCCATCAATCAAGGAATCATTTTATCTCCTGCTTTCTGAAGCTAATTAACAGTCTAAGTTTTAACACACATTTATCAAGACCGAGCAAGCAAAGCAAGAGTCTTTCGGCCAATGACACAGTCAAGAATAACTATCAAAAATTATGTCCGATCAAGATTGCTTATATAACATACTGCTCCTGGACAAATCTCACCAACTGCAAACCTGCCACCCACCTCCAGCATCCAGAAAATGCTACGAGTGTGTCTGTGGTAGTAGTGTCGAAGAGGAATGTACTCCACACCAGGTCCTGTCTTCAGAAACTTTTCCACATGTTTGTAGAACCAGGGTTTCCAGTAATAACCAATTGGATTGATCTGACACATAGATGGACAGACATTTGAGTAAGTAACACCTGGATTCACTCAGAAAAGGCAAGCAACATACCTAAAAATGTAAAGCACTTACACCAGATAGATTATATCACTTAAATATAGTATAAAATTTGACAGTGAAAACATGTTTTACGCATTACGCATCAGACATGTAAATAGTAAATCTTCAGATGTGTATTATTTTCATCACAGCATGGACACTGAAGTGTGAAACTTTCAGAGAACTATTGATCCACAGATTTTTTTTTTGCTGGACAAACTTAAAAAATCAAATTCAAGTCATGTTTTATTTTCTATGTTCAATATAGTGGCTAGTCAATTAAATAGTTAAAAAACAAAAAAAGGCAAACAAACAAACAAAAAAAAAACAGGCATACATGTATGTAATTCTCATTCAATTCCATTAAAAAAAAAAGAAACAGGCTCCATAACACTATGCTGTTCATTAAAAAGCATGTTAATATGGAGAATATAAATATGCATTTTTTTTTTTTTACAAGTAACTTCAGAAAATTAGAAATGATGAGATGTTAAAAGCTGTTCATGTCTACCTTGTCTGGTTCAGCCTCATCAGTGAGTGTACCTCCCATGAAGACAGACTTTGAGTCAGAGTATACCAGAGCTTCAACAAATAAGTTGTCACTGTATGTTTTGCTGTCCATGAATAGCTTGACCAAATCCTCTTGCTTGTGCATAGGACGATATTCCATTCTCACATACTTTTTGGCAGGTATGATCTTGATCTCAGCTGACACCAGGAAGCCCAATGTGCCATGGGACCAAGGGACAGCATAGAACAGGTCTGGATTCTCATCCTGAGTGATCATATCAAATCATGCTAATCCAAATGATAAACCAGTGGGGATTGTTCTTGACCATAACTATATCTTCCATTTACCAGAAACAACACAAGGGTTGTTGAAAAAATACTGTAAAGAAGGAAAAACTCATTTTTCTTCATGTCATTTCAAAAACTGATATCAGAAGTTTTTGCTAAAATTATTATGATATGAAGTGAACTGTTTCTTTGCACAATGATTTTTCTTTGGTAATTCTTTATATAATGTATATTTTAAGGGAAGTCTTAAATTCATTTACCCTCTCTACCCTACTTGTTCAACACTCTTGTGCCTGACAAAGGCAAACAACAGGGCTTGTCAAAAACAGTCCCCATTGATAAGCCAAATGATAAATACAGACAAAGTGTTAATTCGATAGGGAATCAATCAAATCATAAAATCTCTCAAAGTCTTCATTGTACAGCTAATGGGAGAATAAACTCCTCTCAAAAGTTTGGGTGAAAATGAAGAGATCAACATGACTCTGTTGACTGAGAGCACAATTAACAAAAAAGTTTTATTTTAATAACAGCTCCTGAGCCTTTTACTTTTAGAACCACTAAGATGGCAGATCAAATGGCAAACTGGGTGACTGTTCATCAGTGGCTAAGTGATTGAGACAGAACCATTGTTGAAGGCCTGTGTAAAGGAGTGAATTATATTTGCAGTCTGTTAATACCATATCTTTTGCCATTTTATCCTGATGTAACTCTTTAGTGATTGCACAGAAGTGACATTCCTTATCTTATGGCATGTACGAACAGATTGACAGATCTGTTACTACAAGGTCTCATGGGGAAATGCAAGATGGTTTATAATATAATATATTGTGCAAGACTTTCATTTGGATCAGTTGTTTACAATCAGCACAGCTATGAATAACAACATAGATACATGTACTACAGGTCCATGCTTCCCTTCATCATCCACATCCATATAAGTAATTCATTTTTCAAATTAAATACTGTGAGAGAGAAATAAAATCCATTCCCAAGAAAATACATATTTTCTACAGGGCATCTAGTCTTTGTACATTATTTATCCCAAAAAGACCATTTTACACTGTTATATGATAAACAGTCGTCATCAAGCTTGGACCCCTTCCCCCTTCCAACAATTCCATTTTTCAGAAACTTACAGACAGAATACATCTCTAACAAGAACCCCACACTATCACTTAAGCTCTTTTGTGTACAATAGCCTATTCTTCCAAACATTGCAAAGACAAGTTGTTATAAGTTGTCTTTCCCTAATGAATTTTCTGTTATGTTGTTGGAGCTTCTTAACTATCACAGCAGCAAACTGCTATTGTTTAAAAAATTACAGAGATCAGGTGTTGTTCTCTGAGCTCCTGCTGAGAAAGTCTGTGGTGTTCTATTTCTCAGCAGGCATTAAGCCAAGAGTTTTTCATCCAGTCATTCAGTAATCGAATATCCCTGTCCTAATCCCTCACTTGTAGGACACCATTTATGAAGTGGGGGATGGTATTACATATCTTGAAAAGCTTTATTAAGTGTCCTTTGAAACAATAATCAAAGGAAACCCAAATGATTATGTTGTTGTAAACATAACACTGTTCATTTCTGAGCTATTATTTTTTTTTTTCACGCTTCAGTACAAAGAACTAGCAGACTCAGTCAGCACAGTTTTAAAAAATTGTGAGCACATAAAATCTGGAAAGGAAATTATCAATGCTATCAACTCAGTTGCCAACGGCACAAATCCTTATTCACAAGTTAAACAAGAAAACAACATAATGTTGCTTACTTTTTTTCATGCTAGAAATAAAAGGAAGCAGATTCCCATGACTTACTGATTGTAATAAGAGATACATTTAATACAGTTAACAAGTTGAGTCTCTTGTATTGATTGATCCCCTTCCTCTTACTCCTCTATTTTTTTTTTTTATATCAAAGGTAAATCTAAACGTTACTGCGAATGAGAAAATGCTGACTGCTTAATTGAAAGCTGTGAAACTATGGCACTTGCTCATCTTTGTGATAAATTAGAGAGCAATATTCAAGAAAGATCATTTGATTGTGCAGCAAACAGGAATTGTAAAAGGAAAATCTTAAATATTACATTGCAATTATGAGTTTGTTCTTACCTTAGAGCACTTCACCACACTACCATCAGCAGTGACAAGTTCGTAACTGACACAGCAATGCTGGAATAAGCCAAAGTGATGACTTGTGGTCTCTATGCCAACACCCATGATCAGGCCACCTGACAAGACATGAAACCACCACTCTATAAGGCAATGGTTATTGATAAATCAATTAAAATGTGAGAGGCGACACGAAGAAATCAGGCACTCGTCAAAATGAAGCAACCGGAGAAAACACGTATTTCTTTTTCTTCACAGCGTGAAATGAATAAGCTTAACATTGGTACCAATAACTCCGTATGCTCAAAATTTGATGTGCACCTGATTTCATCGTGTTGCATCTTGTTTATATTTTTATAATTTATTTTAACCAGATGTGGATAAATTAAATAAAATAATTTTTTGCAATTAATAACCAAAGAAAATTTGCTGCACTTCATTAATAGCTTCTACTTAGAGATAAGATTTCAATGCCATCAAACTGCATTATCCAACACACTTACAGTGTAGAATAAATCAATAATCTACCTCTATTCAACTCTAGCACAGCTCCACAATAGCATTTATTTATCACACATTTCACATTTGTTGATATCGATCTGCCACCCCCACTGTTTTGCCGGCTTGATCCTACATACTTGAACCCAGTTCACTAAAGACAGAAAATAACAGCTAGTTCTGTGTTGTCTCAACTAAGCCTAGATGAATCATCCTCCATACATTTTATAAATGTTAATACAACAGAGTTCGTAACTGACAATGCCTAGCAAGAAATACTGATACTATTTGGATATGACATAGTAAGCAACAGTTTTTATGAGTATAATCAGTGAGTGAACGGATAAAAATTTTTTCAAAATCACATGACCTAGGGAACATCGCTCACATGTGGCTTTGTTTACTTGCTCTGCGCATGGCAGACAAAGCTGGACGAATGGTGAGCTCTGAGACTTGTCACATCATATAAACAAAGCCACATATGAGCGATTTTCCTAGGTCATGTGATTTTGAAAGAAATTCCTAATTGCTTCAGATGAGATCAGTTTCATGTTCTCAATAACAGTACAGAATTCACAAGCCTTAGCAAGACAAGAATTATGATGAAATGACCAGCCTAGAACCAAGGTGGACAATTGAAGTCAAATTCCAGAATTTTGATTTAACAGTTCTTTCACTGCTATAAACATCATTAGACTAGCATTCCTCCGATGCACTATGATAGTTTTCTTTAAAAAACATGAATGAGATGTGACGAGTTGAAATCAGGATCTTGTCAAATTTTGAGCGAAAGGAGTTACTGGTATAACAGTAAAGATTATACATATGAAAAAATGATTGTTCTACCTTAAGTAGAAGTTGACATATTGGCATAATGAAATAGGTGACCTGTTGCTGCAGCTGAATTTATTGAGAAAATGGCTAATCACTTTTGTAATCCTTATTAATCATTGTTAGGCTATGCTAGTAAATTACAATTTTTGGGCTTTTACTCGGTCTCTTTCAGTAAAATGAACTCTGCAGTGGATTTTTAGATTGATACAGAAGGGTCTGGTGAAGAAAAAAAATTGCGGTAAAAATTCATCACCATTGAAAAACATATGATTTCTCCAGTCAGCTCAGTTTGACAAGCACCTGATTTCATCATATCAGACTCATATACTATAATGGGAGCAAATTAAACTTGGGTCATTTTGGATTCCTCCCCTTCTCTACAAGACAAATTTCTTATGAACTGCCAATTTAAAAACTATCAAATTTTACAGAAAATTTCTTTCATACAATATATAAATTTTATCACATGTTTTTCCTATAAATATTACTTTTAAGGAATTTTTTTGTAAATTTCTAAACATCCCACCATGATACATCCAAAATTTCACATTCTAGAACAGTTTGAAAAAAAAAAAAAATATAAAATTCTTATTCAAGAACAAAATCAGAAAAAAATCTGTATTTTGGTTTGATGCACACACAACACTACAACATAGATTGTTTAAAAAAAAAAATATAGAATTTTCTAAAAGAAATTGGTAGAAGAAGAAGAAATTGCAGTAAAACCACCTTTTGTGTAAACTGAAATTTTTATCTAGTTTTAGTATAAATCCAGCTTACTTCCACTGATTGTGTCTGTCACTGGTGACCGTCTCATTTTATACACCATCAGCGCAGTTATAACTCATTCTAATCCTTCATGCTCTCTCTGCCTTCTGGTTTACTGGCCTGTCTATCCAACCCATATCACTTGCTGTCCTTTATCTACTTGTCGAATAATGACTTATTTACAGTATGAACAAGAGACAACCACCCTCTCAGTTTCCCTTCAGAGTCCACTAATAATGCTGTCACAGCTTGAACAAAAAAAAAAAAAAAACTACAAAAAACAAAATAGACCATAATTTCAGATAAGTTGGTCTGTTGGTCGAGTAGCCCACAACAATAGGAGAAGGAATGTCAGATTTTCTCAGGATTCTTGACAAAATGAGCATGGACAAGTACCACACAAAAAGGGAGTTACTATGCTATTTCTTGCTACAGAGAAAAGAGGTCAGTCTTGGTACTGATACCAAATCTCAGATGTATCAGGCAGTGATGAGTCACTATAGTGGGATATGGAATAACAGCGCTCTTATGAAAAATAATCAATTCAGAGCTTACCTATTTATATAATAGCAATGCTGTTATGCCTTTGAAATAATTTGTTTTCAACTCTTAAATGGATCTTACACTGTGAATAAGAGATCAAAGTGTGGAAATATTGCTAAAATAGAAGATCAAGGATTTTGATAGTTAGCATTGATTTGTATGCTGATCCTGGCATCAACAAGAAATGGATACAAGAAGTTTGATAGTTAGCATTGATTTGTATGCTGATCCTGGCATCAACAAGAAATGGATACAAGAAGTTTGCAAAACTATCTCAGCAGAACTTGAAAATATTCCACTTGAAAACCCCCGTCCATGGGATCAAACTAACTGCTTAAAACAGGCATGATTATAGAGCTAGATTATATTTAATGATGTGGTGAAACACTCACCAACAGTGAGATCATCCAGTTCAGGGAGAACAGGCAATGTCCAGCCCAGTGGATTGAGACAAGCTGTCACCTGCCCCATTGTAGCCATTGGCTCCACCCTCACAATCTGTGAACAGACATAATGAGGTAATTATGACCCTACTTTTACTTTTAGTCTGACTTCAAGACAATGATTTTATTGCCGTTCTTCTTTTCTCTTGGAGTTGCTGATGATAGGGACCATAATTGTACCATTTTAAATGCTAACGCACTCATGGCTTATTAACAAATCAATACAGAATAATACAGGATCATCACATTATCCAAAGAATCTAGCCTTTGCACTTTTATATGGAGCTAATCCACATTTCTCTTGAAAGAGGCCATATTCTGCTTTTCCTCAGTAAAACATACGACTTTGCAATGCACATTTCTTCTATTTTTGTACTGTCTGCCTTGGTATATGCCTGGACAAAGTTTATGTTGAAGATTTCAAAAGCATGGAGATTACTACGCTGCTGTAAAAGGCATTAAATGATGATGTGATCGACAAAATATGAAACTACATGCCGATATTACATCGCCAATTAGACCAAATTTAATTAACCTGTAACTGGGTACAGATTTTTAACAGGGACACAAAATACAATATCAGGAAACTGGCTCAGGGGGGATCTGCTAT
The DNA here is from genome assembly GCA_038406235.1 of Peronia verruculata. Classification (NCBI taxonomy): domain Eukaryota; kingdom Metazoa; phylum Mollusca; class Gastropoda; order Systellommatophora; family Onchidiidae; genus Peronia; species Peronia verruculata. Next base: position 36,318 of record JBCAUA010073427.1, read on the forward strand.
GCACTTTAGTTGGGGTTGGTGGTAGGGATAGTAGTGGTGGTGATAGTGCTTGCTAGCACATGGAAGAAATAATCAGCACACACCTGTCGTTTAATGTCCACTTCAAGGATGTCTATCAAATTGATTTCAATGTTGCGCAGACTTTTCTTATATAAGCCTCGCCTGAAACTCATGGCAGCCCAGCCTGGACGAGCGGTACACATGCGGCTTTTCCTCCCATTATCACTCCACGCCCGCACCTGTAACAAAGTTGGAAACAATATTTCATTCCACAATCTCCAGCAAGAAAAAGTATTATTGCAGATAAAGTTTCAATATTCATTTGGCATGTAATATGAGCTAAAATCTGAGAAACTATGGCATAAAAATTAATGGGAAAAAAGAAAAAAACAACCCTCTGATGTATAAGAATAACCTACTAACTTACATAAATACTGACATGCCAAATAAATCATTAGGCCTACATGTGCTGTCATTCAATATCAATAGAAAAAAGTTTAAAACTATCCTTATTAAAAAGTTTTGAGATTTCAAGATTATAAAATTGTACATTTGATGCTTTGAAATCCAATACCGACATCATTGATTGTGTAACAATGGATAATTTTTTTTGTTGTTTGATGTCAACTGATGTATGTCACAAACTTTCTGGCTGTTGGTGGATATTAGTTGTGACGTTGTTAGTGGCCATAAGGCGGTGGATACAGATGAGACGCACACAGTGATGAAAAGATATCAGCAGCAGTCCTCAATGTTGAAATGATGCAGAATTTATTGCAGGTGATTGATAACAACACAAACTCAAGGGCAGCTGTCTATTAACTCCGATGCACACTGCACACACTGCATTACACTTTCCTTCTCACTCTTCGTCCATTACACTCTCCAGCTGAGCCTTTATAAATGCCAGCATATCTCAAATTCTCCACAAGCTTCAAGTCGTTGTTAGAGCATTCTCTACGAGTCACAACTGGTACACACACACATGAAATCATGACATAGTGCACATTATTATGTACTACACACACACAAGATCTAACTTGAAACATCTTGTAAAAACGCGTAGAGAGTATCCCAGATATGTTCGATGACACAATATTTCCACAGGCCAGCACTCACAACACACATCAGCATACATCCAACATGCACAATCATGATTTGTTATGACATAAGTACACTAAGGTTCTTTTGATTTACATGAAATTTGATTTCCGGCACCTGTCCGCATTAACCGCTCTGAAGTATATTATTTCTACCACTACATGGAAACATTTCACATTGTGTATCTTTCGAAAACAAAACACTGAGAATACCTGTTCTTATTAAAGAAACATAAATAAGAGAAAAAAAGGAGAAATAAAAGTAAAATAATAATAATTTGAAATGGACTTGTAGGAAATAGCTAGAGAACCATTGAAGGTTGCAAAGTTGGCAAAAATTAGACTTTGGAAAATCTTTGACACAGTTAATGAAAAAACTGCCTGCAAAAGGGATGCAATGAACAATCAGAACATCCATGAATATTCTCTAGAAAGAGCATTCTAAATTCATCATCTATATTAAATCACTGGTGACTATCAACAATACTGCAAGATAACAATGCCCACACTTAGTATTGTATTAGTAAATCTGCACAACCTGAATTGCAATAAGCATTTTAATGGTGATATCATTTTAGTTTGTCCTAGTCAGAAATTGGGTGTAATGATCTTTAAGACACTGATAATATATACAAAGTAATAGCCTACTTTTCGTCATTGCTCGTTTGTTATCTTGTCATTGATGTCAAAATATATTCAAGCAATCTAGGATTGCTTCAGGAAATGATTACTATCTTCCCAAGGACTGATACAATGTGGTAGCTTGTGACCTGATTCCTACATAAGCAGGTGATGTAACTGACCAGAGACCCAAGGTCAAAATGGTAAAACTAGTTCAAACCAATCTCTGAAATTTCATATTACTAAGACTCAGTCATTATTTACATTATGATTTATGTAATATAAAGAAAAAAAAAATTCAAGCTAAAGGGGGGACATGGACAAGACAAAATGAATCTCGTCAAATTTCTCCTTAACCTCAAAATTTAAAGTGCAATGCAATGCACTGGATCATTCATAAGAAACAGTGCCATTTAAAGATTTCTGAAGCATCACAAGCCTTAAAATATTACTTTAATGACTATTTTTTCAACATCAAATTTTCCTCCATCTTGTCTTCTTCTTCTTCATGTGCCAGATTCTTTTCTTGTTGCGTAGTTATTCAAACTGTCTGTGTATTTTGTGCATGGTCTTCCACTGCCTTTTTGTTCCATAAATTTTTCCACACAATAGTTGTTTTTCCATTCCTCCATCTCTACAATTTTAAAATCTCAGGAACTACTACAAATACACCCACACAAAAAAACATATGCCTACATGAAATACATCACTTCTGATGTTAATTTTCCAGTAAAGTCTCAATAATTTTGCGTGTGATATGGGCTAAAATCAAAGAAATTACATAATTATTGAATGTAAATGAAAAAGAAAGTACATACGACATATGAAAAGAACTTAATTTTTTCCATAAATATTGATGTCAATACATTGAATTCAAAATGCTCTAAAGAATTAAGTTTCAAAATTCCCTGACAACTTTTTTTTAAAGAATCATATATATACTGCAAGTTTTTTTTTTTTTTTTAAATCCAGTGATGCCACTGATTAAATAGTTGTGACTTCCTAACACACACACACACACAAAAATTGAAATAACCAAGCCATAATGTTTCCATTGTGACCCTTATCCACTGTTATTTATTCTGACTGAGGCACAAAATTGTACATTTTGCTTTGTTAGATAATACTACAGCTGCTTTGAAATAAACCTGCATGTAATTGATAGATGGCAATCTGGGATTATTAAGCAAGTTTAGAAAGAAAAAAACAAACAAAAAAATCTCAGTTTTTCATTGATGCAATCTACTTCAGTGTGAGAAACGGCTTAAAAACTGACAACTGTATCAGCCAGCATCTTAGGAACTGATTTACACCTAGAAAAATAAAACCATTATATGACTTTTTATTACAGTTTTGTTCTGGAATGTATCCAAACTCTTTATTTTCTGTTGCACTTCCAATTTTCAGAGGGTTTTTGTTCATTCACAACTTTAAATTTACAATGACTGCTCAGAGTTATTTCAGGCTAAGCTGGTGTGTTATTGTTAACATCAAGAATATCAAACAAAAATGCAGTATGATCATAATCGTGTGTTATTAACCACTTCACTGCTAACAACAGGACAATGTATGTCCAAAAATCAGTTGCATGAGTGGGAAAACATATGTGATATATTCCTGGTCTGCCTACCACCAACCACCCACCCTTTCCCCTGATGTTCTAACAACTGATCATCGTTTCACCTACAATCCTCTGACAGACTCTGCAGGCTGATGATGGGCAAATGGTCTATTGATGAAAGCCCAAGATATTGATTCATTCAAATAAACAACTAGCAACATTGAATAACAGTTGATGCTTCTGAACAATGAGTGCCTACACAGAAAAGTAGAGGGCAGGTGTCAGTTGACTCATGCACAGTGGCTGGGACTTGAATAGGCACAGATAGGCCTAAGCAGTCGACAGAGCAAAGAAGACTGACTGTATTGATGCTTCACAAGAGGACTGCAAAACTGGCGTAGCAGTAAAATGGTGAAGTAATTCTCATCCTGACAACTAACCACAGTTGAGCTTCATAAAATTGGTGTGCTCAATGGCTGATAGTTGCCCTGTTTTACTAGACTGCCATAACACAATTTGCTTTTTCTACCAAAAAAAATGTACAAGGTGAGTCTAGATCTTGATTAGAACTAGGCCTATATCCTGGGGAAAAAAAAGCAACAATAACAAAAAACAACTTTCCTACTTGCCCATGCATGGTCCTGCTAAAATTGTAATCCAATAACTGTACAAAAATTATAGGCCTATAATATTAAGATCTAGTCTAGATCTAGTCTAGATCTAGATATCTAGATCTAGATAGATTGACCATTTTTATTTCAGAAAGGGATGAAGCAGACTGACTGGTGAAACAATCATACTGAGCAAAAAAAAAAAAAAAGAAAAATACAAGTATTAGAAGGTTTTGGGGGTGGGGGGGGGGAGGCTTGGTCAGAGAAATTCAGCTGATTCTTTTTGCTTTACACCATCTGTGAAGTGCATAGGGCTTAGAGGTGGTGTGGGAGAGGGATAGAGAGGTCTTGATCTAGAGCCAGTCTAGATTCTAAATTTTTTAAATTATTATTTCTTACACTTACTTGTGGCAATGTGGGTACTTACGAAACATATAAAAATAATAAAAAAAAAAACAAAAACAGTTTACCTGTTTTTGGACGTGCTGAACCCGTTTGTTGTGCTGTTTTGGCGCTGAACTAAGCGCAAAAACTACCTTCATACGGATGTACATGAAGGCATCGTAGAGAACAGATATTGGCAAAAGGAAAAGACACACAAAAATCCACCGGTAATGGATAATAACATACTCTAGACCTCTGTAGCGCATCCATGAAAACGACAACAGGGCTGGAATCAAAAGGTAGTAAAAGAAATTGAGTGGAATATCCATTTTTCTATAGCTCTATACAGCGATTTTTCTATCTGCCTTTTAAAATGACAGGTGAGAGGGTGGAAGTTCGCTCTCCCAGATCAACTCCCACTCTAGTCTAGGCCTAGACGAGGCTTGCTGTCTCCCGGTGAACGAAGCTGAACTCAATTAACCTGTCCCTTTCTATCACTACTGTTGGCTCTGGCGAGGACATGATTGGGCGGGGACGGGCTAGGCTAGGTTAGGCAGGCAGTTTTTCAGTCAGCTAGACCCAAAGAGGTTACATAGATTACTTCCCTTTGCGTTTGGTGACACCGAAGAAGTATAAAATAATAATAATAATAATAATAAATAAGTAAATAAATTAAGTTCCTTTTTTTTAAGTGAAGGGGGAGAAAAAGTTCGAAATATA
>JBCAUA010073428.1:0-10955 GCA_038406235.1 Peronia verruculata
CACATTTACAGCATTAAAAGATTGCTCAACTCAAAAATGTGGATTTTGGCTTTCACTGCCGACCTTGGCCTTAATGCTGCTCGGACAAGGCTATTAAATCCAACACTGTCGCCTCCCCTTGACGAAATTGAATCATTCGGTAAAACAATTGCTCTGCTACTTAGAAATACTTTGAAACAACAAAGAATCTATGCTAGAAAACTTATGTATGAAGTCATGGCTGAGGCTGAGCTTGGTCATCAATCACATTCACAAAGAAGCTATTTTGTTGCGTCTCCCGACTTTAGTGGTGCAAGAAGAGCTGAGAATGTTCCTTACAAGTCATATTACCAGACACAATTGTGTTGTTTTTCTCTGTTTGTAAATGCATTAAATTGTTGAATTTTAAAATCATTGTTTGTCATCTAATGCATGTATATGTCGGTCTGGCTACCTCTATAATTTGTTCTGATCTGTGTACATCTGGTTATTCATGCTTGTGGTCTGTTTATTAAAAACCCGGCACTATTAAATATGGTAAATGTTTTGCAACTAGAACATTTGTGGCACAAAAGACATTTCTAAAAAGTAGGTTTTGGGAACCATAATTATTAATCATTCCAATACGCTAAGTAGGTCAGTTCATTAAATTGAATGGTTAATAGCAAAAGCTACAGTCTTTAGCATTAGGAACGTAAACAACCAATAAATAATGCAAAATATAACAACATGTTGAAGATATTGAAAGATATACTCCTTTTCATGTAATCAGCAACATGAACACCATAAATAGAGCATCTCTGTGGAATAATTCGACTGAGTGATGGTGCAGAAATACAAGATGTGAATTTGAAGTCTCGATAGGTTGCTGTAGCAGGGAAACAAAGTGTTGCGGTCAGTCTTTTATGTGAAGAGATTGCTTCTTTCATCACTGTTGATTATTTTTCAATCATGGGTCTAATCAGCTGTAGAAGATAGAGGTATGTCGACTCATCCATTTGTAAAAAGTTATTGAAGTCCATCGGGTAGGCTCGTAATTCCTCGAGAATAGTCGTGTGTGTAGATACTTGTTTTTAAATAGCCATTCTTTAGCCCAGATGGTCCTCTTTCTAGATTTCTTTTTTGATTTGAGAACAAAAAATTCTGCTAAATCAGCCACGTAACTTGCTTCAGCCGTTTTGTTGTCGTTTTGACCTAGCTACAACAGTCCAAGAACTGTGCATCTAAACGCAATTTCTCTCCTCGACAGACTGTCAGTTCAAGGATGACTGAAATTGACCGTCTGTCAGTTCAACTGATAGTTTGTCGATGAATCAACTGCACGTTTAAAGGCCCCTATACACATATAACAATAGGCTGACATTAGATTGATTGAATAAATACCTTGCAATGAAGAGTTTGAATACACTCTCTCAGTTTTTCAGATGTTAATGACCATGAATGCTAGTGGGCTACCATATTTGAATAAAGAGGCTTACAAGAACAAGAAAGCCGAGGAATGGACAAGTGCTTGCCATGGTGTGCTGACTTCTTTGCACAAATCACTAGCCATTTTGTATGATGGAGTGGAGAAAGGTAAAGACACCATTGAGATTCTGCTTGACCTTTGGCAGTGCTTTATTCGTCGGTCAGACTGATCGCATGATAGGTATCTATAAAAAATTATAATGTAGCCAATAGTGCCTGTATTTTAAAGTTAACGGGCATTCAGTCATTCATTTTTTGTCTGAATCTGTTGGGGGCAAAGAGCTTCAACAGCAATCTAGCAGTGAAATTGATTTGACTTTTAAGCCTTCTCCTCTGCTGAGTCAAGGTCCTTCTGGCAACCTTGGTTGCATATTCAGTACATCACCTCCATGTCTGTCTTGATATGTCTTTTCTTTTTCTAAGAATTAGACTTTGAAACCTAGCTTCTATGATAATTCCCTGGTTTTTATGCAAACTATAGCCATAGCAGCTCTCATTTCCTTCTCTAAATGTAGTAATTGATGAGTGCTTTTTCGGTTCTCTCACAAAGTGGAAGTGGAGGTCTTTCATACAGCCATCTTATACACACTATTCTGATATGCATAAACCTCTCAGGTGACATTCCTTGTTATACTGGGAAATGCAATGTCTGACTGTCTAACTTTTTGCTTTTTTTAAATCCTCAAAGGGGTGGCTTTGTAAAATCACTTCTCTCTTCACTAGTGGATTTTCTGTTATTTTTCAGATGAAGATAAAGAAACTTTGAGAGAGGAAGACACTGCAAGATCAGTTTCTCAGACCTTGTCAGAAATAGCAGAAACATTTGTCCAGCAATATGGGAAACTAAACTCATTATTGAGGTATTGGTGATGGTATTGGTAATTTTGTAGTTGCAAAATTTCATCCAGTTTTCTTGATAATACCTTTGTTTTCATGAGACAAGTAGCATTTAGAGAGAATGAGATTTAAAAATTACATTTAAAAGTTTAGTAGGGTGCAAAAAAAACAATGTGTTAAATTCCGTGAAAGTGGGCCTGCAACTCAAGAGGACTATGACATTAGAATAAAAACATTTTGTGAGACCGCGTTGTCATACTGCCTTTGACGACTGTATTGATTTTGTGAAAATAACTTTGTTAAAGGTTTTTTAAAAACGCTGAGTATAGTGACGTGTGGAATGTGAAACGCATTGCTGTCCCTACACTCTGTATGTTGTCTTATCTTTATTTTTGTGTAATGTGTAATTTGAACGAGTCAATTTTTTAACAATTTTTTTTTTTCTCATTCAGCACGCCAACCAATGGATTGATGAGGCTGCCTCTTTCTGCGCTTATCGGCGTCATCTCAAGATGCCTGAAGGTTTCTTACACAGATGTGGTAGGAACATCAGTCTCTCATTGTACCATTACTTAAATTACAAGTTGGCCTGAATTAAAATACAATCACCAAGCACAGCCATGTGGTCAATGCATACTTGTGGCATTATATGCAGCTTGTATGTTAGCAGACACAATATGAGTCATTGGTAGATAAGGTTGTTTCAACTCCTTTTAGATCTTACTATCTGCATTGCAGTTCCTTAGCTATATAATGTGCTCTCTTTGAGCATCCTATTTGTTTGTATCTAATTTATGTTATCTCTTTTGTCCCAGACTTGACTTTCTGGTCTCCGTTCAAATGTTATATTTAGAGAGTGAAAAAGAAAATGGTGCATATGTTTCTTTCCTTTTTTAATTAATTAATTAATTTTTTTCATCTATGTTGCAATAGTAACATTTACTGTGGATGTAAAACTATGCTGTTTATCCTGGATATAGAAATCCATTCCATCCCTCACTGAATTGGCAGAGGTTTTACCCAGCATTCATCAGTCAGCTTTACACACTGTATGTCTGCTCATTTTATGGTAAGTCCAGCTTCTCAGTTCAAACTCTGCTCAATAATATTTTAAATCCAAAAATGACCTGTTTCACCCAAGTCTTCTACTGTTAAACAGTCACATTTTTTAAATTTCCTCTTGAATGTAGAAATAACAATAGATTGAAAACCGTCTTTGATGCTTCATTCACAGGTAATATTGTTATTTTCCATTTATGTTTAATGTTGCATAGAGATCAAATAGTTTCATTGTTTTTGATGTGAGTGCTAATTTAAAATTTAAGTATTAATGATGCAAACAATATCTTAGGTGAGATAGACCTAGATTAGATACTTGATAATGTGTTGCGCAGCTAGATGAAGTGAAGAGAAAGAGAAAGAGAGGTGAAGTCAGAGAAAGCTTTATTTAGAAAATTGGATGTTACTGACCATGAGGTCACAAAAATAACTTTGAACATGAATATGTTAGCATGAAAGGATGGTAATTTAAATTATACCTTAATTAAGCCTAAATTTTACTTCTTTCTCTTTTTTTTTTCATTGACACCAGTAACTTTGTCATGAAAATTTAGATCAGTGATTCATTCTTCCATGAGCCACTCGCATATTAAAAGTGTATAACTATTTTTCTCTGCATTATTTGTGCTCAGGGGTATGTGATATGGTACGAGAAGCTGCACTATGTGAGGAGTGAAGAAATAATTCTGGGGCTTAAGTTTGATAGATATCACTCAATGATAAAAGTGTTTGTTTCATGACATTCTGACTTTCTTTACAGTTGCAAGACTGATTTGTTGCCGCAAAGCCTGACCATTGCAGACCTATGTTTACAAACTTTGACCTCAACGCGGTCCATAGAGTTCGCAAAGAAATGGTGAGTAATTTGGCATACTTTATCCCTATCCAATGCTTTATAACTAATTTAGCTGACTTCCTTAGAGAGAAGAGATAAAGTTACAAAGGTTGAATCCACATCACCCCCAAAAGTATTTTAAGAAAAAAAAAAAGGTTTCAGCTCATTGTTATGAATGTTTACTCCGTGGTTAACTATGCTAATCAGTTAAATTGATAACATCTCAGTGAATTCCTTCACTTCTGAAGAATTTATATCTCCTCATTTGAAATGTGTGTCAAAAGCTGGAGGAGATATTGACAGATACAGCACTTCCATGGATATTATTTTGATTCCACTTTTGTTTGTGATTTTGTCATTCTTTGAGGCTTTGTTCTTTTTTGATTTGCAGTCTTTTTTCTTTGCTTAAGATTGTTTACTGGAAACATTACTGTATAGTTATTACACACTATGACCTCAAATCTAAGTATCTCAAAATTTTGTTCTCTGGCATATGGGCATTTCATCCTTGTTTTCTAAGCAAAGAAGATGCTTTAGATCTAAATCATTTTTCTGTTCACAGCGAAACTAGAGCTTGTGTGTACAGAGTCTTGTGTTTACTGGTTGAGACCTGTGGCTGGGGCCGGCACATGACTCACCACTCAAAGACAATTATACAAGAGATCACAGCAGACATTCAGTGTCGAAATTCCTCAAAACAAGTAAGTTACATCCTTGGAGCCTGAGGAAAGAAAGAAATATTTGAGCATTTCCTTTATCTTTTATTTTTTTATTTTTTTTTTGCTTTTATATCATTTTAGTTTCAGCAGAATATCTTTTTTTTTTTTTTTTTGTTGCCACAGAAAATGGGAAGGGACTAGAGTCAACCTACTGGTGTCCAAGCACCGCCCTTAGTCCAATCACTTCACTTTTGTTTGCTTATACCACAAATGATATATTTCTTTTTCATGCTCACCGACTGTTATCCCTCTTGAGCATCAATTTTTGTCCACGCATTCATGAGGTCAGCGACCACAGTGGCTCCGATCATTGATAGAATGATTGTGATCAGTTGTCAGTGGAGCAGATCCACCATTTTTTAAAAAAATTTGCTAGTGCTCCCCGTCTTCCAACTTCCAGTTACAGTAGTTTGCAGGTTTTATTGTTGGCATTCTGTTCTGGGAAACTGACATAGCGATAATGTTGTCGGTCATCCATATTGTCACTTATCATATTCAGCAGCTCACAAAAAAACACAAAACATCACATACAAAAATTTTTAGGAGGAAGAACCAGTTGGCTGAAAACCACCTGTGGGAGATCGGCAAAGTTGTGGCCAGGCTCAGGCAAGGGTGGTCAAATAGGGGCAAATTTGGTTATATAATCAGTTGACATGGAATTTGACTTTTTTAACAACAGACATTCCATCATATGCTATTCTTAGTAAAGATCTTCTACATGCTTTCCACAATTGGAAACAACAATGGTGATGCCCATAGCGCAGTGAGAGCAGTCATTTCGCGAAACGACTTTAGGTGGTCGGAAACTACTGGGTCGACTCTTAGTCATGTAGGAATATGCCACAAATGAATCTTGTCATACTGCTAAAATCAGTAAATTATCTTATTATAAAATCAGTCTGATCGGTAGAGGATATATGCCAAATATATTAAACGTGAACATGATTGAGATTCACAGCATGAAGCCATAAAGATGTACAGAAATAACAGTAGGTATGAACAATCAGCTTCAAGAGTTGTATCCACCCAAAGTGAAATGATAGCTAAAATTTGCTGGACATTTCAAAGGAGCATTTGGCAGAATGAGCAGTTTTAGTTGTGCCTGAATAGTGTGATCTCATTAATCTACTCATATGCTCTCAAGACATTAGAATTACCTGGTTCTCATCAGGCGTTGGAGTAAAATATTTATTTCCTGGTGTTTTTAATATCCCTTTTTTTATTTGGGAAATCAAATTGAAATACATCTGTCATTAAGCCATGTTTTTCTTTCAATAGTTTTTTTTTTTTTTTGACATTAGGGCTATGAGAAGGTTACTTTCAGCGCACAGTTGTCGAAATGTATAAATAATTTTCATCAGAATTGTATCTTTCCAAATCTGTAGAACTTGATCAGAAGAAAACCTTTTTAGTATTTTTGACATATGTAACTTAGATTTGGATATTCTCATGTTTTCAGTACCATCATTACATTTTCAGTTTGAGCTACATGTATTTACATGTAATTTCAGTGATGACTGTATATCAGTATGGTTCTGTATAGTTTGAATGGATTGGAATTTATCAACACATTGCCCAATCAAAACTGAATTGAACCTGGCAGGGTAGAATAAACATGAAGCAAAATGGGGCAAACTGAGACATATCCAAAATCACTGTTTAAAGAAAAATGACAATTTGTTCTCCAGTAGTTAGTAATTATCATTAAGAACTCAAATTTTCTGAAGACTTTCGGGGAGCATAAGTTGCGTTTGGTGAAAAGGAAAGTCCTTGCCATATAGCACTATCACCATTTCCTGTATTCAGGGGTATAACTCAAAACTTTAAAAAATGGTGTTTGTCACATTTAACCCTAAAACCCTTGATATATATTTGATTATAAATTTAGGATATGGTTATTTTACAAGTGTAAATCAAAACCATACACATTGGAACTTGGAATAAGCCTGCTAATTCATACTGGTTATTTAAATCACACCAGGCCTCAGACTACGCAAACCCTAGTAAGAAAGAATCAGAGGTGGATCTACCAAGAAAAGGGAAGAAAAAGAAAAAGAACAAAGCCGAGTCGTACAATGACCTGACAGCTGGAGATGGATCAGGGACATTTCAGAATGGACAAATTATGCCAAGCAGTGTGGAAGTTACAGTGCAGGGCCTGGAATGTAAGTGAGCATTCTGATTTTATACTCATTAATGACCATGATTAAAACCACAAGAGTTGATCGTTTTCCATCTGATACATGCACGTCAAGATTTGTGTGTTTGTCACATTTTTAGCCCTAAAAATGATTAAATTACTGGTGCTTAAAAATGATTAAATTACTGGTGCTTGTCTCACATGACAGTGCTTGGGATTTACATTATTTGGTGATCTTTTTCATATCTGAGTTGTGTCCGCTTTACTTTGTTTACTGTTATTTGTTTGGATCACAAAAATTATAATGGGACATTCTACAAACAGTAAGCCTACGGATTGCTGTATCTCTGAAAAAAAAAAAAATAAAAATAAGTAAAAACCAGTCATTCAAGTCAGGGAAGTGTTTCAGGGATTGCATTTTTTTTTTTGACCGGAGGAAAATGCTTACTCAGTTCCTGTTTTTTTTTTTTTTTCAGGGCAATGTAATTTTGAATGCATTCCATTAATAACCAGTTCTTTTTTAATTTTTTTTTTTTTTACAGTGGCCAGGCTTGCTCTGGAAAGTTTGGAATTCACAAATGCTGAGGTTAGCCCTGAGTATCTTATCCTGCCTACCAATGTACAGAACATTGTACAACACAACAGAACTGCACTTATTTCTGTGTCTTATTCAGTTTATTATAAAATTATAATACTTAAAATAGAATAAATGTATTGTTGTTCAGCACTTCAGTAAGCCATATGAATAAAAAAAAATCTATGCAGCACATTTTGCTTAGTGGCATGCTGTTGACAAATAAAGTAAAAAGAGACAATTGAATTAAGAGGAATCTCCTATTTTTGTTGTAACTAAATCGCTAACAGTGAAAAAAAAAAACAACAAAAATGTATGTAAATGAAAAAGCCGAGGCGAAGGAATTAAATGAAACTTGACATTTTAAAGCAAAATAAATAATATTTAATTGTAGTCCAATCCTGTCAGAACTTGTGTAAATTTATCCTTATTGCTCTAGTTAGAGATGTCTCATATTGAGAAAAAATAATAAATGAAGGTAGGTATGAGAGACAAATGGTTCTTTGGAGAAAGTTGTGGTGTCCATTTGAGAAATTTTAGAACATCAGACATTAACGTTATTATATTTCAAAATGTTTGGGTCAGAATCATCATACTTTTTTTTTTTCATATATGATGAAAAATGGATAAGCCAGAACTCATAACAGGTTTTACAGACTGTAATCAGCAGTAGGGAATGCTTTTTAAAAGCTGGCAAATTTCAGTTTCTTAAAAGTGTAAAAATATGACATCATGGGTCTCTCCATTGAGCCTTTTATATAGTATGATGTATTGAGCAATTGCCTGACTAAGAAAAAACTGTTTGACAAAGTATTGAGACTGATGATATTTTGTATAAGAGTTTTTTATTTTTTGTATATTGTTTTTTTCAATTTGCTTTATTTTACTTATGAGACTAGCTTTGCTATTTAAATTTATTTTTTTTTTAAATTACAGAGCCTGATGAGATGTATTTTAGACACAGTGATATTACTGCAACGTGAAGAAATATCAGTTCCATCTCCATATATAGACAACCGCTGCAGAAAGGGACTGTACTCTGCTGTTTTTGCCTGTGTCACAGTGACATTTGGGCCAACAAACAACAGGAAAGACACAGTGACCCATTTCCAGATGACCAACCTGGCCCTCAGTTTATTGACTCGTGGGCAGCAGTTAGAAACTTCCCATGAGGTTTGTCAGGGCTGTGACATCTGCTGACATCTGCATAGGAAAAAATATTTTTTTTGTGTTATCAGTTGAGTTGTGACACGATGAAATCAGGCTCTCATCAAATTTTTGAGCATATTAAGTTACTGATTTCACTGTGAAGATTATTCATTTCCCTGACTGACTGTGCAAACAATTTGTTTTACTCTAAGCAGAGGTCAAAATACTAACAATTGAAGACAATGGGAGTGACCTGTTTGCTGCAGCTGAAGTTAGTGAAAAAAACGCTGATCACTTTTGTTAATCCTTATAAATACTTACCAGCTAATGACAGTAAATTAAAATTTTTGGGCTTTTTTTACTCAATCTGTTTAAACAGCTGTAGCTCTGAAATCTATTTTTAGATTGATATAGAAGGGTCCTATGAGTAAAAAATAATTGCATTTAGAAACTCATTCACTGTTGAAATACACATGATTTCTATGGTCATCTCACTTTGATGAGTGCCTGATTTCATTGTGTCAAGTCACAATTTCTTTGTCAACCACAAATCTCTTCTGTATGATATCATTTGCAGCAAATATACCTCAGTTTTAACTTTTATTATGCAAGATGATTTTGCAAAAATTCAAAGATTTTTGTTGCCTCAATTTTTTTGTTTTGGTCGACATTAATTCATTAATTGAATTTTTAATGCTGTAGCAGGGAAAAGAATCCTGTAGAACATGACATTATAGAATTACATTAGTGATATCCCTGTCACGTAATAGTTGCCAATTCATTAAAGTCCATACTATTAGAGAACTGTGACACTGAGAAAAATTTAAAAGCATTTCCTTCTGTTGCAGGTGAAGACAGCATGCAGGCAGGCATTAAACATCTTTAGACTGACAGGGAATTTGAATCGTCCAATTGTTCGGCGCATACTTCCTCATGAAAATGTACGTTTTTAATAAATATATTAGGGAAATGTGAGATGTGAAGTAAAACTGCCATAAAAATTAACAAAGTTTGAGATGAAACTTGAACAGACAGCAGAGGAATAGGCCAGTAATTTGAGAGTGTGTTGATATGATCATGACAGATAAAGAAATGGTTATTTGATGACCCACATTTGATTTGTAGTTTAAAAATTCCCATATGTGCCATAACTTTCCATTATTTTTCCCCTGGGATGCAGTTTTTTTTTTTTTTTTTAACATTGTGTTTACAACATATCTATGTTAGAATAATAATATCATTACATAAAGCCGATAAGGAGGAAAGAACTTTGCATAACTGTACAGTTCAGCAGTTTGTGATGTTAGGATTAGATTGACATGTTTTCAACCTATTCATATATATCTTGATGACTTGGTATGACAGACATTATATGGCTTATCTCTGTATTTCCTTCAAAAATTCAATGGAAAGATACAATTCTTCAGCTTCTGATGCTGAGCTCACTAACTCAGAAACTGCTGTGTTTCTGTAGGATTTGGACAAGCTTAAATTTAAAGTAATAAAATGTGAGGATTTATTCAGGTATGAATAACTTTGCTATTTCATTAATGCTTAAATTGGCTTCCTTCACATAAGAATGAGAAATGACGAACAAAATTTCTGTGAAAATTTACAGGATTCCCCAGCAGTAAGGGTGTACTGAGGATCAGCATTTATATCAATCGTTATTCTGAGCCCTGCTGCAACAATTTTTAAGCAAGCACTAACTTAATTCTCAAATAATTTTTTTCAAAATATGTCTTTTACATTTACATCCTGAATAGTATACAGTGGAAACCTGATAAAACAGATTGCTGGGACCAAAGAAAAGTCTTGTTATGAGCAGATTATGTTATAACTGACATATAGTGAATTAATTACAGGAAAAAAAATTGCTGGCCTATTGCCTGATTAGACACTTTTTTATGGATAGTCTCCCTTTATTGAATTCTTTTAGCTCAGTGTGATTCAACAAAAAACTATAATGATCTGGGATCCGAGAAAAATGCCATTTTCAAAGCCAGAAAATGCGGTAAAAAGTGCCAAAAAAGCCCCAAAATGCGACTAAAAAGTGCCAAAAAGTGCAACTCACAAATTACAACAGATCTTTATAATGTTTTCAGATAACCGTCTGCAGAGCCCACTAGCGAGCATATATTAACATAGGTCTAATTACAAGTAATAATAGGGTTAGTAATTAAGCTACACACCTTA
>JBCAUA010073439.1:0-10955 GCA_038406235.1 Peronia verruculata
TAGATAGATAGATAGATAGATAGATAGATAGATAGATAGATAGATAGATAGATAGATAGATAGATGGAGAGAGAGAGTGAGTAACAGAACGCAGAGATCATCAAGGCACCTACATATACACACATCACATTAACACATAGACTTTGGGACTCGAAAACTGCTGAATGGATCCAGTTGAAATTTGGCACACACCATTCTTGTACATGGATCTGTGTTTCTAAGTACATAACCCCCCCCCCCCCAAAGCATATTACCTTTGACGTTATTCTACAAGTGGTAATAATTGAATAATAAACTTGCGAGGCTGCTTCATCCGAATTGTACGTTTGATAGCATGACGCGTTCAAATACATTTTCTTTGAGTAACATTCAATTTAATCAACCAAAATACCAATATCGTAATCAACCAAAATATCAATATCGAGATGCGCATGCTTTGCCATACAGTCTAACTAAGTCGCAGGGGTATATTTATTTTTAAAAAGTCTCCCACGTAGGCCATGGGTTCTCTTCTAGTGTCTTATGAAAACTGTACTCAACAGCATAAAGCATTACCATGGTACAGAAAAAAATAACTGAGCTATGATTTACAGTCCTTTTTTTTTTTTTTTCATCCTTGTTTGGTCAATTTACGAGTTTATACGACTGACATTATAAAGACAATCCACAGAGCAACAACATTTGAGGTGGTTTCAAGCATTTATATTTATCGGTTCATAAAACAATGTTATAGATGTCCCAAAACAATTGATAAAGAGATGTCCAGATACACCCATGAAATAGAGAAAATGTACTCTTAGATGAGTCTAGAAGGGATGAGGCAATTTTTCAAAAATTATTTTAGGCTGACAACCTTTGCTTTAGAATCTATAACTGACGCGACACTGCCAGACTCTATTCATAAGAGCTATAGAATTGAAAATCAATGCATCAAAAGAAAGAAATGAATACCTTTCAGACCGTGAAGGGAATAAATGAATGTCACGATATCTTAGATCTTAGAAAACTAATGCCGTCTAAAACTGGTTTCATTATCAAAATGTACGCTGGGGGCTGTATACAAATGGAAGGTTAAAATAAAAAAAAAACGTTATATGCCCAATCGAGTCCTGCTTGTGACTACAAAAGACTGGAGCAATGCATCTATCATCTATGCGAAATCCTTTACGACTCAAGTTATACGTTGTAGAGTTCAGGTATAGAGCAAGATATGGTGGTCGTCCAGCTTACAATATAAGCAAAAGCCCATGTTCAAAGCTGCTTTGTTTTGACAAATTTTCAGATTTGACTGTCACAATTAGGAAGGCAGAAAAAAAAATCATTAAACGATAATGACTAGGAAAAACTAAACGAATCTTTGTTTTAACTCTCAACGATACTTATGTTGTCACAGGAATAATGCTCTGTTAAATGTTGAGAGTTTAGACAGTCTACTCTATATCAGCTATTGATATCGCATTTAAGTTGGGTTCCTACATTGCACACCGCAGTAAAAGATGCACAAGATTTAGAATGGAGTGATCTGCAGAAAGAATGAACAAACACAAAGCACGAGAGTGGAAAAAGACATTGAATGTTGTCGTTGGTGCTAAACGGTAGGAGTGACAAGGTAGCCTATCTCGTCATAGGCAGATTCATCATAAACTACTTTCCACTGGCAAACCAAACAGCACATGATTTAATTTTAAAACGAAATACTGTAAGTTTTAAGTATAGACTATCCACTCGTGAACTGTCGTTGCATATCACCACTGACACTCTGAACTAACACTCTTACAGGTTTCTATGGACACACTTGCAACTGAAGTCCATAGTTCCACATTCTTCAGTAAAGTGTACAAGAAAGAAACAATACCGTACATTATTTTGGTTCTCTCATACTCCTCCTACTATACATACCGTGTCTAAATCCGACAGAGACGAGCGGTTCGGCGGTTCGTCGGTGGCAACAGTCGACTTACACACTTGAGGCAAAATGCCCCCGTTTTTTATTTACTTCCTCCTTAACTAAATAGGCCTGGGCAATCACACGTTACGTGGATCAGCTCATAGGAAAACGACAGATAAAATGTCAGTCAAGTCTGGAACTTAACACGTCAAATAAAGTTTCTGGATCACATAATACCAGGTATTCATTTATCATCTGCACTGGGAAAATTTAATGGCTGCAGATATTTCTTCTACAAGCAGAGCCACTTAAGTGGAACACTAGGCCCATGGGTACACTTTTATTCACAATCCCGGCAAACAATTCTTGTATTCCAACTCAGAAAATGTGTTAAGCGTGTGTATGTTTTTATATACCATAAGTATCGTGGAAAATACTTTGTAGTTTGTTGTCATTTCACAGGAAGTTTGCTCTGCTCACGGTCTAAAATACGAATGGTGTGTACAACACACTGCAGTTTTATGTGTTTGGTCGTGCATATTTACATGCTAGTTCTTCATGTCCTGTGTAGTGAGTGTGTGTTCCCCGGAGCGAGAGAACTTGACCTAGTTTCTCTCTGTCACAGAGTTCGTCATGAAAGGTGAAAGGGTGACATAGAAAAAAGGATAATAATCACCAGTTGACTCAAATGCTGTGCTTGCATACCCATGCTGTGTGCACTTCTGATCAACACACCAGCCAACGTTAGAGAGCATCGTTACTATTCTTAGCGGGTAAATGTGTTAATGTGACTCTATGCTTCAACATCAGTGGTACCTTTCTGGGTGTATAATACATATATAAATATGGTCTACTCAACTGTACACCTATTTTTCATAGACACACTAAAAAATTCTGTGTCTTGTTTTTGTGTAAATGGTTATTTATTTAAACAACAGAGTATAACAGTCTCTCAGCTGTAGTTCAGCAGAAGCTGATGACAAATCTATATCACATGAATGAAGAGTACAATACTGCCACACATAACCGGTTTCGGGTTTTCGTTACCGTTATTATCCAACCTCTATTATTAAGAGAATGAAAACGAAACAAAAACATTGTAACTAAAATCCATAGCTAGAATAAAAATCAAAATAATCAAACAAACAAACATAATACAGCTGGTCCTATAGTTGCTTTTTTTTTAAATCTGTCATTTTCTCAATCTTATACACATCTGATTATATTCGTATGCAGCACACCAGCATGATTAGTAAGAAGACAATTCTCGTGAGACATTAATTTTGTGTAAAAGAAATCTTAACGTTCCCAGTAGTGAGTACACAGAACACATATTTTAATCTCTCAACAATATTCTGTGGGCTACAAAAGCATAAATATGTTTCCATTTGTAGGGCCGTTTGCAAATTACTTGATTCATTAATTAATTAGGTAACGGTTTCATTTACTGATATCTTTTCAAGTAATCTCACAGAATCTCAGTCACAAATCCTGCGTTTATTTATTTACTACTTCTCGACTAATGAAAACTACCTCATACTGTTGAGCAAACCTTGTTGCCTGTGACAGTCTTTCAATTTATCTGGCCTAATATCATTTCTTAAACATTCCACTGATAGCCAATGCTGTCCCAGAAGTCACAGAATTCTGGCCTGTAATTCTGGATAATTTTTCGCTCCGGGGTCTGGAAATACATGGCCTGCCACCCAGCCTGACTGCTGTACTTTGGCCAGTTGAGAGGAGCAGATCCTGCTGTGTTGGACTTAGACCGTTTTATTGTTCTCCGATCGTCAATACTCATTTTGCAGATTCCAGAGCGTCCATCACATATCCTGTGCCTGTGATCAGTCAGGGCTTCCTCTTGCCCAGCGCTGTTGGGATCTCCAGTTTTGGCGAAGTTTGTCCAGTAAGCGATGACGTCATCACTCAGCATAACTTCCTCTGTGGTGAAGGTGAAGTTTCCCTTGTATGCTGTGTCAAACACATAGGGAATCTCAGAACCATGACATACTCGACCTGTCGGGAGAACAAAAAAATCCACAGTCATAGGTGAAGGTGCTAGAATCTGTGAAGAAGAAGCTCCTGGGAGAAAAGGCTACAATCAGTGGAGAAGGGTCCAGAGTCAGTGGAGAAGAGATGAGAGTCAGTGGAGGAAAGCCAAGAGTCAGTTAGTGAAGTAGAGTCTTGAGTCAGTGGAGAATATTGAGTCAGTGACGATGAGTCTTGGGTGAGTGAAGATGAGTCTTGGGTCAGTGGAGAAGAGCCCACAGCCCAGTCAGTGGAGAAGAGCCTAGAGTGGAGAGCTTAGAGTCGGGGTGGAAAGAAGGCTTTGAGTCATTAAGGAATAGCATAGAGTCAGTGGAGCGGAGCCTAGAGTCAGTGGAGAGTTCACAATAAATGATATTGGTCATGCTCGAGAGACTTTCAAAACCTTTCACACTGAGGTCTTTTACGATTATAACGATTTGCATAGCTTAGGAAATCATGCCTCAGAATCATATCATTGATCTGCATTATTGTAAAATTTACTCTCAGTGAAAGTTGGCCAC
Organism: Peronia verruculata; assembly: GCA_038406235.1. Taxonomy (NCBI): domain Eukaryota; kingdom Metazoa; phylum Mollusca; class Gastropoda; order Systellommatophora; family Onchidiidae; genus Peronia; species Peronia verruculata. The sequence continues at coordinate 4,438 of JBCAUA010073439.1, forward strand.
TGGCTTTGAGCAAATGACAAAGAACGTTGATTGCGATATAGAGGCTACAACAGATTGAACATAAACGGCGATTAGCAGTGAAATAGTTGAACCGTTATGATGAACGTACAAAACTCACTGAAATTTTACTACTCGTATTTTGTTGGAATATGTTCCATGTTGAAGATATGCAAAGCACTGTCTTCAAACATAGCTCACCTTCACAGAACGTGACGTTGCCCCAGCCTGGGAAGGAAAAGGCGTGGTCCCACTGATATAGCCAGACATCACTTTGGCCTTGCGCCAGGAAGGAACGTGTGATGTTTCTCGTGGGACAATCAAAGACCAAATCTGTGCTGACCACGACTAGTGCCTCTCGCTGATCCTCTGAAGTAGTGGACGGTGGGTAATAGGCTAAAATCTGTGGATACCACGCCCATAAGGTTAAACGCATGGGAGAACAACATCCATTGAACAATGAAACATATATGTTCGTATTATTGTGTTATTATTGTTATTATTATTATTATTGATATGTTATTATAATATCAAACAGAGACTCAGGCATATCAGAACAGGCATAAAAATGGTGAAATTTCAAAGTTAACCTTTGAGGTGCTATTACAGTTTACACGTCAACGGCTTTTCTAATTATAGACAAATCAATGACAATTTACGCATCTTGTTCTGTCACTAGGTCTGAGTAACTCCGTAGTTTTTAAATAGGAAACCTAAGAAAGACATCAATGATTGTCGCTAAATTTCAAATATTCTATCTATAAAAATCAGAAATCCCAAGAAATTTTATGTCATGCAACTGTCAATGGCAGTCATTTTGCCACTGCCGAGTCTGGATCAACCGAGTCTAAAACGGGGATTTGTACTCCGTTGTAACACTCCAAGTTGTTCATGTCTGTGGGCGGTTCCACGGAGAAAATCCGTAAACCTAACTAAATATCATTCTTCAGACAGTTTTTACTTTGGTATTTTTAATACATGATACATTTAAGGTTAAAACAACATCAACAGTGGAACTAGAATCCAGTGGTCCAGTAACAATGATATTACATCAGCTACTTTGTCCGGTCTGACGCCCGCCAGTATAGCAAGATACTCAGTGAGAGAGACACTTTTGTTGAAGCTGCCGTAGATATACAGTACTGTTTCCTCTATGGTAGTCCCAATCATCAGGGGTTTCCTGTTAAATTGTCCTTTCTTGTACAGATCCAGTGGTTGGCCTATGTGGGATAGAGTTAAATTGGAAATTCACATAATCATTTATCGATCTTTGATATGTGTATCCATCGCTTCATTCAACTAACCATCTATCCATCCATACATCCCTCCATCGATACCTCCATCCATCCATCCATCCATCCATCCAGCCAGCCAGCCAGCCAGCCAGCTAAACCGTCATCGAACAATACTTTCATCGTTTACCGAAGATTTTACTCGTATTCGATGAAATGATAGATTAGTAGTGTGTCTGTGCTTTAAAAATCCATTATTCTGAAAAGTTTATCTTTCAGTAGAGCATTCGAAACCGTTGCTCTGCTGATGTTCCTCGTAAATATTCTGTTAAGACTAATTTGGAAGAATGCACTAACCTTTTACAAGATTGCCATCAACATAAGGACCGTACGGCTCAAACATCTCCAGAAATTTGATGGACGCAATCTTTGATCTTGTCTTGAAAGCGGCTTCGGCTACTTGCTCAGCAGTTTTCTGCCTCATACATTGAATGTCTGTGAAAAATCATTTCCAGTTATCTATAACAGCATAGAAAGGTATCCATGGTAGACAGTAAATTGAAAAATATCTGATCACTGTATTATAACAATGAGACCAGCACATGGGGATATTTAGGTCTGATTGAAAAGGAAATGGTTACCGAAAACAAGCCCGTAATATACAAACAATCTTCAGTTTGTTTGTTTGATTCCTACAGATGATGTTACGGCATGATTTTTGAGATTAAAATCATCTCAAACAGAATTTTTTAACCGGGTCTAATGGTTTGTATGACTCGGGGAAAAAATAAGGTTGAACCATCGTAATGATAAATAGTCTATAGCCAGTGAGGTAGCTTTACTTTGTTAATTCAATATCAAAATCTACGTACTGTTTTTATGTATTTGTTTAGTTACCGGTGGGCAGTCGTCTTAATTGTTAGACATTTTTGTAAAATGGTAAGTAGTCTATTGTGATATATATGCCAGTCATACTAGAACTACAGGGCTGCTGACATGACTGTAGAAATGAGGAATTCTAAAGAAATCTCTGAAAATTAATTTCTATATTATGCTCTGTGTAGTGTCAAGATCGATGCTTTAATATAACGCCTCTGTTGTCCAGCATGCAGTAGCTGATTGGACCATTAGCCTAAAACACAGAGAGAGATAGTTGAGTACCTGTTACCGAATGCGAATCTTTACGGGGATCGACATTTTGTCCATAAAAAGACAATTTACAGACATTTCTGACTCCATCCAGGATAGAGAAGCATCCTACTATAGGCAGAGAATGCCATTGATACACTCATAAGGTTTTCGTTGGGTCTGTCAGAGTCAGTGTCACAATAATAGAAGGATGTTCAGAGCATGTTGCATGGGAATACGCACAGACAACGGCATCTATTTTACCTGTGTCTGACAGTGACACATATTGGGTTAACTGTCATTAATTTTAAGCATATTATTATTATCATCAGCATCATCATTATTTTATAAAATAGAAAAAGACTGTCCAATCGGCAACTAACTAAACAATTTTAAAAAAAAAAAGATGTTGAAGTGGAAGCCGAAATGTAAGCCAAATTTTCGAGCCAGCTTGACTCTTCTTCAGGGCAACAAAGTAAATAAATTAATCATCATCATCATCATCATTGTTACCATTGTCATTCTTAGCATTATTATTATTGCTACTGTTATATTTGCACTACACCAGGACGGAGAGACGGAACATTACCGGCTACGGGACAGCTGAGTTCCTCAGCTAGAATAGCGCCCAGGACGTAGGCCTCTGTGTAAGATTTGTAAGGCAGAGAGGAAGGCGTACTCTCTATGATAGCCTGCTGGAAGAGGGCGGAGCTGTTTTCATATGTCAGGTGTTGAATCACCGATTGCGCTCCAGCGCTTTGTCCGAATAACGTAATCTGTAACAGTAAAAATTAGATAAATAGTTGGAAACATTAAGGAAAACAATAGTGTCTTTCATAAAGCCCTTCATCTGTAGACATTGCAAAATCGCTTATTTTCCACAAAACAAAACAAAAATAAAAAAAAAAAAAATAATGGGTAGATTCAGTCGAGAAGGCATTGCACAGCAGAGGGCGCAGTTAAGTGCTTGCCTTTAAGACCCATACAGAATAAAAATTAAGACAGGCTGCCTCAATTGCCCAAAAACAAAACGAGAAGAAAAAAAGACCTCTAATACTGAGAATATTAGTCATGTGTTTTAAAATATTTATTTTTGAAAAACTTCGTTTAAAGTGAGTTGCCGGTCTGTCTTAGATTTTAAATAATTTCTATAAGATGAGAGCAGTATTGATTTTGTGATAACCTGAACCTGAAACTTAATGAAAATTGACAGACTGTTGCAATGTTACAGTTAGATCGTCACAGCCACATTGAGTTTCTCAAACGAAAATATAACAAATGCAAGCTCTGCTGCTGTGTTTCTGAACTAGCGTTAGATGATCAATGTTGAGATATTGGATCTGATAGAGGTAGACAATCTGGCGGCTCAGCTAGATCTAGTAGGCAGGTATTTGAACGAAAGATCAATTGAAATGATTTTATAGTTTGTGGATAAGATTTCTGTGGGTATATGTGCTATTCCATTGACATATCAGTCAACATCAGCTTTTTAAATCTGTTTCTGTGTAATGCTCTGTGTAGTATCAAGATAGACAGGTTAAAATATCACTTCTGTTGTCCAGCATACAGTAGCTGATTGACTGCTATACTGACGAACTTTAAAATCGCGACACTTGAAAATGATTCTATATATCAAGTGTTGCGTTTCTTAAGTTTGTCAGTAGACCATTTTCAAGTGTTGTGTTTTTAAAGTCCGTCGGTATAGTTAAAAACTTATAAGAATGTTTCAAACAGCTTAGCGATACATAGTGAAAATGTTTAATTTGAATGCCTCCTCGTCTCATCTATTGTATTGTTTTTTTGTTTTTTTTTCTTAATCATCTTTGTTTTTATGATATTTATTCACAATGCCATATTTACAAGACTAGTCTTCTGCTTTTTGTACATCTACTGTCAAGTAGATAGAACTAAACTGCATATAAGAAAGTTTAAAGTCTATTTTCATCTATACCAAGTTATAGTGGAGATGGCAAAAGAAAGAAAGAAAGAAAAAAAAATCCCTAAAAATGTGTATTTGATAACCTATTACCGTTTGCATTGCCACTCCTTATTTTCACACTAGGCAAGTGCTGTCACTCTAAAAGTTTTTTAATATATATTACACATGTATTATATTATTCGCTCTGCTATGGAAGTAAATACAGACCTTACTAGGATCCCCGCCAAAACTCTTGATATTCAGTTTTACCCAGTTCATGGCCAAAATCTGGTCATATACCCCATAATTCCCAGTGGCATCGTCCTCTCCGGTTCCGGTGACCAGAAATCCCAATGCTCCTATTGTAAACATACAAAATAAAAATTAGATTGTTTTTAGTAAAGATGCGATTCAGTTTGGGCATAATTATATGATTCTTAAATGTTTGAAGCTCAACACATCTAGCAAACAAAGTCTGTCTTATCTCCTCTCATCATCTCTCTACACACCCATCCATCCATCCATCCATTCATTCATCCATCCATCCATCTATTTATCCATCTATCCATTTATCATCTATCCACCTATTTAATTTATCCATCCATCCATTTAGCCATCTATTCATTTATCCATCTAACCATCCATCCATCCATTCATTCATTCATCTACCCCACCCACCAATCCATCCATCCATTCATCCATCATCCATGAATATCCACCCCGTCGTGAACAACACAATGACATGTTCTTACCGAGTCTGTAGTTGATATTAACGAGAATGACGTTGCCCTTGGCCACAAACTTCTCTCCGTCAAACAAAGGACTTGCTCCGCTCATGTGATAAAAGTTGCCGCCGTGGATGTACACCATCACAGGAAGGCTGGAGCTGTTGGTGGCGTTGGCAGGGGTCCACAAACTCAGATAAAGACAGTCTTCAGAGGTCTGCAAATCGGTGCAAAGGAATAGAGGAAAATCAATTGGGTTGTATCAACGTCTATCACTAATTTGCCCGTAAACTAAGTCTCACAAATAAATAAATAAATAAATACAACGTATAATAACCTAATCTACGCAGTATGTAATTAAGGGAATCATTCCGAAATACATTGCCCATTATACGGAAGTTCTTTTTTAACCCATGGCACAGTCTTGTTTTGATAGTAAAAGTCGTATTTTTGTGTGTTGTGTATCTTGGCAATGAATATGTGTATGACCATGTGTATGTGTGTGGTTGTGGATATTTATTTTCACTATTATATCGTAATATTTTCACATAGTCAAGATAATTTTCTCTCCTAAAGGCATAAATTTTACTTTATCTTCCTCATCTATGTCTTGTGTTTTCTTCTTATCTCGCCTTACAACACGGTTTTTTAAATTTTTTATTTCCGAGATAGAAGCTGTGGAGGGGAGAAGAGAGAGAGAAAAAAAGGAAGACAACAACAACAACAACAAAACCGCTGGGTCCACAGCATAGCAGAGTGTACGGTGAACCATTTGCAGAGACCCAAGGCCCATCATACAACTGAGAGAAATGGAAACCATGGTGTACAGACCGTCCTGGAGACCCTCCAATGATATCGCACCCGGTGTTTAGGGCACAAGGAGAGGCAAGCCATTTGCACGTCGAAGCTGTGGTTAACGTCACCATCAATTATCCACACAGTTACTATATAATGGGGCAACAGACTGTCCAAGGAGGTGTCACAACTTTCATTAATTAACTCTTTATAACTGAGAAAAAAAAATTACAATCGGTCCTCGAAGGCCTTATTTTTGTATTTAACCACAGCCTCAATGTTTTGAGAAACATGAAAATAAAGTTGATCTTGAAAACAGGCCTTGGGTTAGTTCACTAACCTTTCGTGAATTTAGTATCTAGACTCGAACTGCAATTTTCTCAAACGATCCCATGCGCACTGAAGCCAGTTAGGCTTTCAAATGTGGAACAATGATACAGTTTGATAAGACTGAACGTAAAATGAACTTTCGAGAAGTACTATAACGACGAATATGTAAATGATCTAAAAATTCAGATTTTTATTCGGGGGCAATAGTCAGTGATATCGTTGAGAATCAGTATCGTTAAACTTTTTTTAAAATTTCCCTTCCAGGCCTACACTCCAGGGCACTATTTTTGTTGATAGTACAGTAATTGTTATTTAGATCATCATCATCATCTTTTTGTTCTGGCCTTTCAACCTTGGAAGGTTATCTCGGCCTTGTTGGATCATGTCAGGCCG
>JBCAUA010073450.1:0-10955 GCA_038406235.1 Peronia verruculata
CAACAACAACAACAACAACAAGAACAACAACAACAAGAACAACAACAACAACAACAACAACAACAACAACAACAACAGCAGCAGCAACAAGAGCAACAACAACAACAACAGCAACAACAACAACAACAGCAGCAGCAGCAATAACAACAACAGCAACAACAACAACAACAACAACAACAACAGCTCACATCTAAGAGCTGTTTCCTTCACTTCTAGTCTCCTTAGGCAATAAGGGGGCATTTCAAGCCAGATTGTAACACTGTCCCTTAACCTGAGAGTTTGACTCGCTTTATTGTTGTGCATAAAAAGGTATGTGACTTTAAATGCTTGGCAGAGAGGATGGAATGGGTGAAAAATAGTCTCCATTAGTTCTTGTTTAGTCTGCCTTTACTCCTCTATCCACTTACTTTTCTGAAACGTTCTTTTATGTCTGTAATAACTTCTAATGCGAAGCAAATAGTTTACCTCCATATATCAGACATACCTTTTAATCAAGCTCACGGATTTGGTTTTTATGTCTGTCGGCAATTGTGTTAGGTATTAAATTATATCGAAAGGTTTGGTTTGGCGGGCTATAAAAACTGCGAGAAATATCGTTTCAAAAAGTATATTCTGTAACTTACAAAGTTGTTTCTCTTTATATTGTCATTTCTCCCAAATAATTTTTACAATTTATTGCATCTGTTCTCATCATTCTTCAGCCCAAAGTCCTTGTAAAATGGAAATAAATATTTTTTATCTGCTCTGTTAGTAATAATAAAAGCATTGTCTCGGTGGATATTCGTGGCACAGTGACTGTTCTTCTTTGAATGTTTCTGCAACAATCGACATTTTTCTCATAACGTATGACGGTCTTTTCATTTAGCAATTGCAGCTCTGTTATTGCAAGACTATGAAACATCAGTAGGCCTTTAATACTTAGGAAATCAATCTCTTTGACAGGGATCCACATACTTAACCCAAAACGAATAACAAGACAAACCTGTGGAATTTCGGAGAGAGGTTTAAGAGCTGAATATTAAAATTAAAAGACATAAAGACAAAGTGCATTTTTTTTTCCAGTTATAAATTCCTTTCATGTTTGGTAAGGAGTCTGTATTATAAGCTGCAACAGACTTTTACGCAAACACGCAAGTTATCGGCTGAAATGTCAAATAATAGTATCAGATCAAGGCAATTAAACAACAATAAAAACAACACTAAAACTGCTGCAACTTCTAAGAGTGACGTTAGTGGAAGAATTGAATATCTGCAAGGTTGTTGATGAATTTTTAGCAGTCGCTCAGATCTTCATCTATATTATGAAATCGTAAGAAAACCCACAATAGGCTTATGGACTCCAAAACTGCTGAACGAATCCACTTCAAATTTGGCACACAACATTGTTGTACATGGATCTGTGTTTCTATGTATATAAATTCGAAAAAAAAGCTTATTATCTTTGACGTTATTCTAAAAATGCGGTAATAAATGAAAAATAAACTCGCGTGGCTGCTTGATCCGATTTGTATGCTTGATAGTATGACGCGTTCAAGACACATTTACTTTGAACAACATTCAGTTTAATCAACCAAAACATCAACATCCAGGCGCGCATGCTTGCTACACGCTAGTTTAATTAAGTCCCAGGGCTATACATTAAAAAATCTCCGGCGAAGGTCGTGGGTTCCCGTCTAGTAATGTAATAAAATATTAAAGGAAGCTGAGTGCTCTGTGTCTTTGAACTAAGGGAGATAATGCAATTAAATTCCGATCCAAGAGTTGAGTGAATGCCCGACAGTTGACATTCGGTCGGATCGTCTGTCGGTATATCTAATCACCAGCTGTGTAGACCAGCCCACTGTCAGCCATGTCCCATGTTTCTGGCGCATCATCTTTTTTTACGTCCACAAACTCAATCTGCAACTGCTGCTTATCGATTTTCTATTTCCATTTTGGATTGGAACATCAGAGACGTCTGTCACAGCTCATGTAGAGTGGCAAAGCTGTGGAAGAAAGTGTGTGATCTTGCTCGGAGTTGCTTTACTTCGTTCACTGGTTTTACATGAATATCGTAGGTTTGGTTGTGTTTTCATATATTATAATGCTTTAAAATGAAATGTTCGGTGCAAAGTACTGTGCATACACTTTCATTTTCTCAGCATTTCTTTACATTTTTTGCTTTATACTATGTCAGACTGGAATGAAAAATCTCAAATGAAAGTGAGAAACAGGATCATTCTTATCTTGGCCTTTAACCTAACTTAACTGAAAAAAAGTCCGTGATCTTCGGCAATATTTAGGTGAGAACTCGACGCTGTCATAATGAAAGTGGTTTCAACATCATCAAACAGTCCACTTGCACTGCTTTTCAACGACTGATTATGCAACACTCACAAATATTTGTTTAGTCAACAAGGTGTCTTTCTTTTTCTTCCTGGAGATCTGGAACGGACCTGCGAGGTGTGTATGAGCGCCAGTGTGTGTTTGTGTGTGTATGTGTGTGTATGTGTGTGAGCTGTACTCCAAAACTGGTTATACTGCGTGCATCAACAAAATGGCGAGGGCAGGCAACGGGGGCGGGGGAGTGGAGGGGGGGAGGGGGGGGGGAATGAAAGGAAAAAAAATGTAGGTTCGATATATCCAGAGACCAATTCAGCCTCTTCCAATACTCGTAGTCGTCAAACTCAAAAATCGGTCTTAGGTCTAAAGTTAGTCATAGATTCTCAGCTCCAGCCTTAGATCCAACGTAGGATTGATGCCCCAGCAATGATTGTGTTAAAGAGCCCCTGTCTTCACACCAGCCATAAGTAAACACGGGACCCTCCAATACCAGTTCGAAATCAGGAGTTCAGTCATAGCCAAGTCAAAACCACCACAGCCTTAGACCCAGCCAGAGGTAGACTGTGATGCTCCCAGCAAATGAGATGTAACACGATGAAATCAGGTGCTCATCAAACTGAGCCGACCGGAGAAATCACATGTTTTTCAACAGTCAAAGAATTTTTGGTGCAATTTTTTTCTTCACCAAGGACTTCTATATCAATCTATAAATGCATTTCAGAGTTCAGTTTACTGAAATAGATCGAGTAAAAGCCCAAAAATTGTAATTTTGTGGTATGGCCTTAAAATGATAAAGAAGGATTTACAAAAGTGATCGGCTATTTTCTCACTAAATTCAGCTGCAGCAACAGGTCACCCCATCGTCTCAAATTGCCAATATCCCAACGTCTACTTAACATAGAGCAACCACTTTCTCACACAGTGATAAGGAAATGAAAAATCTCTACATTGATTCCTATAACTCCATATGCTCAAAATTTGACGAGATCCTGATTTCATCGTGTCGCATCTCAAATTACAAATCACAAGTGTCTCCACACCAGACTCGGCACCGTATATGGTCTTAGCAACAACTGGAAGCCAAGAACTTCCTCTTAGCCCATTATCCCCGCCAGCCTCACAAACAACAAGGCATCACCCTTATGCCGATTCTAGTTTGAAATCCAGTGGCAGCACCATCTACAGTCTCAGATCCACCTCTTGTCTTGGATCCAACAATGGCCTTCTAATCAGTGCAAAACAATAGAAATGGCCAAATAAAGAATAATAACTTCAAATCCAACAGCAATAACTTCAGAGCGGAGCTACTATTAAGTCAGTAGCCTACTGATCCCTTCTTTTGTAGTAACACATTTTTTCACAAACAAAATTTTTTAAACCTTAAAACAATAATTCATGCAATATAGGGTTAAGATCATGGGGCTACAGGCATTTTCTCAACCACCGTGTCATGATAAGCTCTCATAGAGACAGTTGATGGAAAAGACTACATGGTCAGAGAAGAGAAAAATCTTGATTAGTTCGCAGGAAAGCATTAACATTAATTAATAGATTTTACTTCCGATTTCTCAAACCGGCTCAAATTACCTTGAAATAATTTTATGATCTTTTATCGAGGCTGATCTTTATCACTTACCTGCTTCTTGAAGTTTTCAATTGCTGGTGCTATTCTGTGTATTTTTCAGCGTTTTTGGACTATAAAACAGATGCGGCATTTTCCGTGCTGTTACCAACCGAAAGACATGTATAACAGAACATTGCTAAAATCTGATGTTGTGAATTCCATACATGTATAATATCTAAAGGATCGATCTCCGAGGAGGCTTCTGGCAATGATGCGAAGAGAAGCCAGCTGAACGAGAAGTATTGTCTCAGGTCCGGCGGTTGGGTGAAAAGGTCTTTGATCCATGGCCAATATCTCAAAAAAAAAAAAAAAAAGTATCAGGCAATGATGATAATTAATTGCACATACAGAAAGCTGATAATTATGCATCACAACTGATAGGAATTGTTTCAAACCGTCTCACTAATGACACAGAAATGCTGCCAGCTATTTGTCCTTGTCGATGCGGGACAGGATGCAGTTTTTGCCCTTGTTCATGCGGACAGGCTTCAGTGATTCTGTCGGAATGAAAACTAAATTTGCTGTTGACGCCGAACCAAGCTTAAGCCCAGGCTAAACAACGGCAGGTGTGTGAACTTTTCAGGTGACATTATAATGGTGGACTGAGGAACGTTTCTGCAGACCTAATCAAAGCTGTACGCTACTCTTGACACATTCTGACTGAACATTTTAAATCTGTGGCCTCGCAAGTGCTAAACAGAAGTCACCTCTTTTTTATTTTTTTTCAACACAGTTTAAAAAAAAAAAAATTTCTTATCTAAGAGTGAAATATTTGAAGCGTATACTGTGACGTATAATCACCGATCTATTTTGCCCCCCCCCCACTTATGTATAACATCGGAGTCGTGGGTGCCCACTTATAGGTCCTTCACTTATGACGTTTCACTTCTGCGTCCGCCCACCATTCTGTTGTTTACATTTCAAACACGGAAGTAAATCACTTATGACGTTTCGCTTCCGCGTCCATCCCACATTCTATTGTTTACATTTCAAATACGGAAGTAAATCACTTATGACCTTTCGCAAGGAAGTAAACATCAACATGGAGAGGATCTATAAAGGCTCTGACATTCCTATGCAGGATCTAACATTACTTTGTTAACACGTATCCCACAAAAGCTCTGAAATTGCAATGCTAACACTGATCCCACACAGGCTCTGACATTCTTATGCTAGCAATAATCCCACATAAGCTCCGACCACAGTCATGATAATAAAGGTAAACTGGACATCGCACTGCCTCCTCTAAAACATCATGATGTATAAAAAAAAAGGTATAGATTCAATGACTGAAGCTGAAACAACATATACAAAAAATTACATTAACTTTTGTGGAGGAATATCATCCTGTGTACCACTGCATAAAACAACAGTAGATATACAAAAAACTATACACACAACAATACATAAAGCAAATAAACAAAACATTTTTTTTCTAAATACTACTTCAAATGAGTCTTTCAAATTTTAAGTTACTACAAAAAAAATGATGGTAATACCTACAACTAATATCAAGTGATCGCAAGTGGCAATTTTTAAACAGCAGATCAGAAAGACAATGTGTTCTTGCTGGGCGACATAAATGCCCTGTATTGATCTACATGTATATGTAAAGATATGACTGAGACAAACTCATCAGAAAAATATTTTTAAATTAAAAAAAAAAAAAAATAATGCATTTACTGGCTCTGATGTGGGATTCAATAGTGTACAATATAATCAATGGGTCAACTCATCTTTCTTGCAACTTACAGGACTGATGCCATTCAGTATTTTTTTTTAATACACTACACGTGCTAACTGATAAACAACATTTGCTACGTCCTTTGCGACCATCAGAATCACAGTGATGAGCATTCCTAGTGATTAGATTCTCTTGACGATACTGAGTGCAGGAGACTCACCCTACAGCCAACAGTGTGCAACAGGAAGCCTGACCTTGCGTCATGAATGGGTTAAATGTTTATCTTGGCAAAAATTATATCAGTGCACAAGCAGCAAAGTGATAACTAACTCGTTAAGGCTGAGAAAGTTTTACAAATACAATGTCATGTTGGAAATCCTAAAAACATCCCTTGAGACCCTGATTATTTCAAGAACCACAGCCAGTATTTAGCCCTTAACGTGTCAACAGAAGCTGTTGGATTCTCAGCATTTCTATAAAGACATTAATTTTCATGTTGAAGAAGTAGAAGTTTATGCTTGAAATGATGTAATAGTAATACATGGTGTTGTGGCCTAGCAGTTGGGAGTCAATCTCAGGATCTGAAGTTCCGAGTTCGAATCCTGACAGATGCCAACATTTTGTCCTTGGGAAAGGCAATTTACACACATTTCCCGACTCCACCCAGGTTTGAATGAGTACCCGACTATAGACAGTGATTGATATTGTTAGACTGATAAGGATTTGAGCACCTAACAAGTAGCCGCCTTGTATGTTTCCCAGGAAGCTGAGAACGTTTAAGAGTGTCTTCGAGGTCTGTCAGGGTAATAATAGATTATAAAGCGCTTAGAGCCTGTAATTACACTATTATTATTATTATTATTAATACCACACCATGGGCTTTATAAAAAGTAATTCTAATGCAGGGCACTACAAGTGAGTCATTGATCAGATCAGCTGTCTTGAAACCTCTAGAGTTAAAATGAAAATTATAATCATATGGAGTTATGCCACTTTTCTATAAAACAGAACTTGACCTTGAATACTGACATTGCTTTAGTTCAGTTTCCATGAATCTGACACATTCAATAATTTGGATTTTATAAGTTAACTGTAATATTCTCAAAACCATGGCGGTGGGACTGGAGATTTGTCGGCTTTCAAGGGTCCACATGTGGAACAGAACTATTATATGTCACATCAACTTAACAAATGAAAGACACAAGTTAAAAACTAGGCCTGCCTTTCCTTCTTCCCCTCACATAAGAAGATCTGTCAGTGGTCCCTTACAAGATTGTCTGAACTTTTTATCACTGACTGAAATAACAGCTTTTTTTGATGTATGGGCGAATGTAGGGGAGCGGTTTAAAACTTAACCAGAAATTTAACTTAAATTTACCAGCTGGTATACATGTGTTGTCAGAATTCTGACGGTTGTTGGAAAACTTACAGGCCTAATAAAAAACAACACAGAAGACTTGTTCTGAATCTCAACATAGTGACCTGGTGATCCGTGACTGTTTGTTTGTTTTGGGTTTTAACATGTTAGCACAATTACGGTTACATTGCACCTAGCTCAGTTAAATGCACCTGTGAGTTATAAAGGGTATATCAAAATGCATGTAGAACATTAGACAATCAAAGATTATATACAGAGAAAATAACAAAAGAGGGATACAAATAAACTGCCGGCTTGCCATGAAACCAGCCATGTTTTCGTCATGAGAGCCAAAATACTTATCACTATATGAATCCTTATATTTACTGCGGAGAGATGAAATTTATGTTATGTTCTATATACAGGGATGTCAATCTGTCTACATGTAAAAGTAGGAAAAGTTCCTGTATATTCTTCAGCAGCACGTAAAACTGAAGTACATTGGGGCCAACAGAGAAATTACTGACAACCAAAAAAAGTAGGAAATCCTACTAATGTAGGAAATTTGACATCCCTGTATGTACAAATTTCAACCTCCTGGTGGAGGTTATCTTAGAGAGATGAAATGGATGATTTTTTCTCAGGGCTGAGACCAGTGAGAGGCAAATATCTGCAAAGTTCCAGAAGATTTTGTGCCTTTTCATAGCAAACCATTGCAGACTTATTTGTTTGTGTTGAGATTTAACAGCATATTTGCATGATTACAGCTACATTGTGCCCAGCACAGTTGAATACATTTGTGAGATAAAAGGTGTGTAAAAAGATTTGTGTACATTGGATGATCAAAGACCACAGATGCCAGACTGAAAAGTACACCCAAAAATTCTCAAAATGTCTGGTTCCGGAAGGACAGAAAAATTAGAATCGCGAACTTCGATTCATATTTTTTTTTTTCATTCCACACACAGCCGCGGCCTACAGCAATTCTACACAGGCATTCACTCACATATTCCTAGGTATACAAAAATCAAAGATCCAATTTCACGATCATCATGTTAAAATCTGAAGCTGAATTGATCTGATGCTAACTTGCATTCAGACTGAGACAGTCGGGTTAGGCACTGGGCTACTAACAGTGATCAAACATTTAAAACATGAGTTTTTCAACATCTCTATCCCACATGTCTTGCGCACAGGACAAATGAGTCGGAAATCGATCAGGGAGATTTCAAGTTAGGGCCATTTTCAACTGTTTTCTGACTGAGATACCAAAATGTTGTATTTGTTTTCTGCAACATGAAAATTGAACCTTTTCTAAACTAAAATGAAAAATTTCATATCCGAGTTGGAATATAATTGAAAACAGCCGTAACTCACTACTGCCCGGAGCGACTTCCACCTCATCTGCTCTGGTCACAAGACATATACACAGGGTGGATCAGAATTCATTATTCACTTATTACATATATTTCTTAAAATGCTTATTTTATTGTTACTGCATTATTTTTTATTTTATTTCTTAACCCTTTCACTGTTTTATTGACGTATGTACATCTGAATATGATGGGGTAGAAATATGTTTTTGACATACAATACACATCACCATAAACATGGTTTCACAGTGACGTATGCTGTATGTTATATTCTGACGTACTTTGTACATCAAGAGAGTGAAGGGGTTTTAATCTGGACAGTGATAAAACTGCGTTCTAGTCACTAGTGATTCTGCCCATTTTGTGAAATTTCCTTAGCACTGGGGGAGGAAATATGCGTAACATGAAGGGGGTAACATTCTTTTTTATTGTTTTTGCATGCTTAACAATAACCTTAAACATTTGTGTGCTTATAAGCATAAGCATATTAAGAAATATAACTAACAAGTGAGGTATCTGTATAAATTCTGGCTCGCCCTGACAGTTTCATGTTTGAATTGACAGAAATTTATATTGCTATATTATGTTCCATATGACTGATATGTCGCTTGATGTTTCATACCGCTGAAATATATATGTGATACATAATTCAAAATACACATTATTTACATTTGCAACACAAGTATAACATACATAATACAACTCCAGAAAAGCTTGTGTCAGTATCTTTGATGCTCCCAATGCATAAATCTCAACTTTTGGACAAATAAAATATCAATAAAATCAATTCCAATCCAAGACTGGTCACATGACATCAATATGAGTCAAAACATTAAAAAGATGGAATGAAAGGAAACAAAACAAGGTTGCACCACTTGCACTTGATGTCACCACACACTAACAATGTGCAAATACAGAAACAAAAGAAACGTCCGTGTTACGACAATATGACGGGCGGGGCGATGTGCGTTACTCCAGGGTGGTACTAGATTTTTAGATGACCTCATCATCACGTTCATTTTGATTCAAGTCCCGTTCATTTTGATTCAAGTCCCGCAACTCCAGGTGAAATTCTAAAAAAAGTTGGGGGCTACATGAATGGAAACTGTCTCTGACATCTGAACCATGTTCCTTTGCTAAATATTCAATTATTCAGAAGCACAGAAAATACAAACAAACAAAAATCACTTCTGTTTATAAAAAAAAGACAATATCATCCTTGGGAAAATCTGACAAAACTACAAATTCAGTAGAAGTTAATGTTGATTTAACGAAGCATTTTTCAGTCATGCCCTTTTCAAGCAAAATGGACAAATATAGTCTATTTTCTTATTTGACATACATCAAGAAAGAGCCCTATATCTGGCAAAGGAAAAGAATTTAGATTGCATAATATGCATTATGTAAGTGTTAATTTTTTAATTTTTCTTTCTTTCTTCCTTTTTTGGGGGAAGGGGGGGGGGGGTGTTCTCCTGAGAGCTGAGAGTGATAAACCTTTTTGTGACAACACGGAAATAAAGGTTTGATCTACCAGAGAAAGGAGATAGGGCAAAGGTTAGATCTGTTTGGCTCCGGGTCAATCTGTAACAAATCACAACAATATCACTAACAAACACAACAACCGTGTGACAAACTACATCCACTAATTACTCAAATCGTCGCTTTTCTCCTCGAAAGATCGCTGCGATAAGTTCCTCTTGTGATGACTCTGCTGCCACAATGACGACACGTTTTTCTTCCATTGTTTGTCTTTAGTCTTAACCTGTCCTGTGGCTTCCTAGACAACAATGTCGCCATCCTTCAAGTATTCAGCACGTTGTATTGCTTGACTTTTTCTACATTTTCTTCTCTCTGTTTTCACCAGTCCATTCTCATCCAGTGTTGCTGTCTGTCCATCCTGTGAACGACAAAACAAACTGGACATGGATTATATTCACCTGTAAGCTGAGGAGAATAAAACAATAGTTCATAATTCGACTAAGCAAACAACCTGGAAATCCCCAGCGAGGCGTTTGTAACCCATGGTTAAAAATAGAACACTCACTGATGTTTGTTACCGCTCCACCAGTCACTGGTCCTGTGCATTTTTTATGTGCTTTTCTTTGTCATGAGTAGTGAACACATAAGAGTGTTTGTACCCCCCTACTAAAATCAGACCGGGACTTCCAGCCGGTTGCTTGGTCGAAACAAATCTGCTGTGTGCCAGTATGATACTGAACTAGTCTTTCCACAAATTTGTCCTCATAAGGACCTGAAAATGCTCATTTAGACACCAAGATGTGCCATTTTAAAAAGATAAGAGAAGCTTAATAAACATTAACATTGTATTTTGGTTTGGAGTTTACTATGCAGGTTCATAAACAAAACGTTTAGACTGAACAAAAATGGGACATCTGCCTACCAAGCTCAGACATATGGGCACAATTATAAAATAAAATCAATGTTCTGTAACAACGTAACCATTTAGCCTACATTTGCTATTGCAGTCTGACCAAGCAAAGTTCAGTTCAAATGATATAATGAATAGGCATATTGATTGCTGTCGTCATGTCACAGTTAGCTATCCCTAAACGGGGGGAGGGGGGGAGGGGGGGG
>JBCAUA010073481.1:0-10954 GCA_038406235.1 Peronia verruculata
ATAGACTAGTACAAGTTTCAAACATAGAGAGGAAGTGATAAAGATTTACGACACTCCCAAAAGAAGAACTGAAGCAATAAGAATATATATGACAGTATGGTATTAACAATGTTTATTAATGCTATGAAGTTGAAACCACCATAAGTATTACAGTCATATTGCAAAAACAGTATCAACAATAAACAAAGTGTAGGTTTCTGCACACAGTGGCAATAGACAAATCAGCACTACATCCCATTACACTTAAATTATGCCGGTCACTTTGATTCCACATTGAATACAGTTAAGGTAATGTAACAAACTAGTGTTTAAGTTTCATATTACCCTGCCTGATGCCCTAATACACTACTTCTTTGAAAAGTCAAATAAAATATGTAACTGATTAAAATAAAGCATCGCTGAGGCTTGAATCAATAGTGGGCATAAATTCTATTTTTAGCATCAGGTGTCCAACGGGCCATTATAAAAGGATAACTTTTATTATGTTATTTCAGGCCGAAAACAAGACAAGGATAAAAATTCTATGCATTAGCCATCGGATTAGACACTCCACTTTCTCTGTGAGTAGGTTTTCTTTTGAAAAGGTAGCAATTCACTGAAACAACATCTAATTTCATTGGGTACTTTTGATTGGGAACTTTTGTCAGTCGTTTTTATCACTATCTGAATGCATTTTTTATTAATTACGACATTGTTTCTATAATAAAAAGCACCATATTGATTTTAATGTTTATTTATTGTCATTTTATTCGAACTAAAGTCATGTGAAAGAATTTTGAGCGGTATATTTCATAATACCAGTTAGAATTTTCCAGCTCACTTGAGACCTATTTTCCGTGGAACCTGTCATATCTGCAAACTAAATGTGGCACTACCTTTTAAGTGTGGTCTGTTTCTACGACGAATGATGCAAAAAAGGCATATCAATTACTGCATGGACTATGCTTGCAAATTTAAGTCTATCTAGAACCTACCTCTGACTCTGCCCTACTCTCAACCTAAACTTAAAACCTAAAGTAAAGAGCACTTGCACCAACACAGTCATTATCATATTGACAGTAATTAATCTACATCATTTAATTGGAATACAGTAATTGATGCCATTTTCACAACCCACTAAGCACAAAGTTTGGCAAGCAAATATAATAGCTGTCTATAGTTGTTCAGCATTCCTTGCATGTGTGATCGGAAAAATATGCTTGACATAGGCTTGGACGACTACATGACACTAAAGTAATATCTCATTTATTTCTGGAATTATTCCAAAAGTTTTTATTTGAGTTTGATAAAATTTTGAGTGGACATCGAAATTTCCACTTACTTTCCATCCAATTTTTAACAGCTAGGGAGTCTTTTCACGTGCTAAATGTCCATGATTTATCAATCTGAAATAGCTAGACATCCCCATTCCTGCGCCATGCTCACTGCTCCCGCCCCCCCCCTCCCAATCATCAATGCCATTAATTGGTTGTTTTGAACCTAATGGGCGCTGCCATTTTTGCTTGCTAAGAGAAAGCATCTTGGCAGGTGTGCTTGTTGTGCTTGGTAAACAATGAGGCAAAAAACTTACAAGTTACCTATGGAACACTGCGGCGCAAGCACAAGCACGCTGCTTGCAGAGTACTGTTTGGCTATGTAACAGACCTCAGGACTAGGTATTACCTTCTCACCGTGGTCCTGGTACAAATGGCATATAATGATACTGAAATTATTATACTTGGTCACTTAAGGCTATTAAATGTATTCTATATACCAAATATTTGTAATGATTTATTGATGTTTCCCCCTAGGATAAATCCTGTAGTCACAAATAGTATCTGTTGTCTCAGGGTAGTCAGAGGTATGGACGACTTGCAAGTAACATCTGTTATCTCGCAGTGGTACCTGTTGCCTCGGTGGTATGCACAGCCGCGAGTCCCTGCAGGATAGGGCCAGAGTTTGGTCTAGTTCATTTTGATTATTCGAATGGAACGGTCCTACCACATGCTAAACTTAATTAATAACACGACGCCAATCAACCATAAAAGTTTATTAGTCATTTGAAACACTCAGACAGCGCCAATACAGTCAGTGACTAATCTTCATCATTTTGTCATGTCTGTAGACATATTAGCAATCCAGTATTCAATATGTGCTGGGTTGCCATCGTAGAAACAGATTGCGACCGCAGAAAAAGGTAGATCTAGTGCCGAAGTCCACACGTAGAGAGTAGTGCCAGGCTAGAAAAATGGCCAAAAATTATACGGCTCTGTGTAATTAATCCAGGCAAATCACAAACTAAGGATGTGGGGTGAAATACCGTACGGACCCCACACTTCAAAATCAATCGTGCACCCCGTACGTACTACTCTACTACTTCACTGTCAATTTGCAAGACCAATTATACTAACCCGTAACTATTATATTTGGGTTGGTCCTCTTTTTTTTCATGGGACCCAAGCTACATGTTAGCGTTAGGGTGGACTTGCACTTGTCGAGGGTCCCAGCAGGTTAAGCCAGCGGGGTTGTTCTAGGCTATATTGTTATTTAGTGTGCAGGCCGTACGGTATTTCTCCCAGGATGTGGGCAGCAGAATCTAGATCTCTATCTAGACCAGGGGTCAGAGAAACAAATCAAACGGCAACAAAAAAAAACAAAGTCAGTGAATTAGATTAGAATCTAGAAGACTAGATCTAGATCTAGATCTTGATCTATATTGCACCAAAGGCAGATAGTATGCATGACTTACTGAATTAGCTGCTGGGCGGCCTAACGAAATTCTGAAGGCAGACAACATGATAATTTTGGGGAGATCTAGATCGAGATCTAGTTGACTGTACCAGTCCTTCTCAGGAGGTTACACTGCAACTGCTGCTGTTTCCCCCTAAGGCTAAGGTCAAGTGCGAAACATAAATGGGAAGTAACTCTAGATCTAAATTTCATTATGAGAACATGGAAGCCACATTTCACGACTATGCCTAATAAAGTACTTTATTTATTTATTTATAAAAACTCCCCTCCCCCTCCCTTTTTTTTCGTCGTTACCATGAATTTTACCATCCGAACATAATTATTTCATTTTAATAATAATGGTTGACAATTGCTATTTCTCACATAACAAAGAAGCCTAGACAGTCTATTACTTTACAAGACATTGGGAGACAAAATCTTAATGTACCCCAAGAATTTGTGTTGATTGACTATCAGTGAAATCTAATGAATCATAATCATACTGTTGCATATTTACAGAGTCAAACATGCTAACTGATGGGATATTTCTAAGAATGTTATACGATAGATATGGACCATAAAATTCTGACACAACTTAGCAAAGGCTAGATTTTTAAAATGATTTACAACGTCTTCCAAAGAACATCAGATTCAAAAGTGGATGTTTCACTCGTTGTGATGTTTTCCCCCAAAACATATAGATCTAGATCTAGATATAGATATATATGTATTATTATTTAAAATATGTTTAATGATCTTCTGATAAAGGCTAGTCTCGCTCACTAGCCTCGCAACCCATGTACACTCATGGACGTATTATTATCATAGACCTGTTTCGCATGGAGCGCTTCTGGTCAAACTTGAACAGGCCTCATCAACATTTGAACCTAGATGTCTTAGTGATTTTGATTGAACAAATAATAATAATAATGTTATAACTAACAGTTGATACGAAAAAGGAGACTAGGCTAAAGGAAAGCCTTCTGAAATTTACCACACATTGCCTGATGGTAATCAGGAAGTGAGAAATGAAACCATGGATGATTTAAAACAACTGAGGTAACGAAGACATAGAAGCAAGTCAACTTACATTTGAGTTGTAAATGTGGAAGTAGAAAACAAATATGATGGTCATATACAAAAACGTCTACAAAGGAGTAAAACAAGATGGACCTAGGCATAGTTCAACATTAACAAACAAGGTCATATTTACTTTGGGTGTTAAATGTTGTATCTAAATGCTTGCCCTCCGTCTCATATAACATTGAACACTAAAAAGAATTCAAGAATATGACTAAGAAATTTAGGTAGCCTAGTTCAGTCTGTGGTAGGGTCTTTTGGTCGAACTTCCTTGAGACATATCATCATAAAAAATGTGCATCTGCTTTAACTCTTCAAGCAAACTTTTTTTTTTTTTTAAATTCTCTCTATTCACACTTCTTTCCAAAGCCCAGTCGGCTCCCATAATTCAGCCGCTAGAGGAACTTTTTTCTTTTTTTTTTTTCTTAAGCCTTTCAATCATAAGAGATAGGATTATCTCGACTTTTATTAGTTGTCAATTTTTGCTGAGACATTTTGTGGGTAGAAATTTGGAATTTTGATATTTTGTCGGGACAGAGGCACTCAGGCCTACTCATCCATCGATTTTGCACTGCCAAGGGTTCTTTAACGTGCGTAACGTACACACGGGACCTCCGAAATCTATTGGCCCTTATCCGAGAAGGCTAGACGTCGGGTTTCCCTACCCACTGAAAGCCAGGGGACCGTTGAGTCACTAAACGGTTTCCGATGTTCGTGTCCTGTCATCCCCCGATGAAGAACCCGCGAGTCGACCCCGGCCGCTCCATGATGCAGTGGCTCTCTATTTTTCTCCTTCCCTCTCTCCTTTTATTTGTTGTAATTTAAAGTTGCTCAATTTTGTTGAAGTGTCTGTGTCATGAGGTTTCCTCGCCTACGCCTCGAGAGCTGATTCCATTGCATATTTGATACTTGTGGAAGCAGATTTGACACTAAGCGACTTTCATGCCTGACTACTGCAACGTTTAACTCACAGTTAAGCCAGTCACACAAGCAGAACGAACATTTGTCTCTTGAAACCTTGTGAAAATCATTGGGACTAAGATAGAAAAGACATTAACTGGGGTGAGAGCGATCCGGCCGTAGGGTGTGTAAAATAAAAAATAAAAAAAAAATAAGAAAAGCTAAAATATTCCTTCTTGCGTCGTTTTGCTACGGTACGTACGAGTCTAGCCTAATATTACCTCCAGGCTTTTATTGAGAGAATGGACCCCGCTCCAGAGAGCATGAGAAACGGAAAGGGGACATCATATGTCAAGTTGTGACAAGAAAATTGTCGTGCCAGTTGTCATATGACGAAGTCGTGTCATTTTTTTTTTTTTTTTTAAGTTTTATCTGCCCGAATTCTAGTTATTTTTGTCACTGTGTTATATCTCTCTGTCTATTTTTCTCTCTGATTACCCATGCTCCATCAATTATGGCTAATTAGTCCATATATCTAACTGTTTAATCATCTAGTCTTCTACCTTTCTCTCTATCCTTTTGTCCAGCTATCTGTGATATCGCTATCATTCTTATCATACGATTCGGGACCTGTAATGATTGTCCGAATACATTCTTTGCAAATTCATAAACTATTCGCAATTCACACTGGTTCAATTTTATGTAGTATATGACCGACAGAAATCGACAAAACACAGATATTCACATACATACACACACGCAGGCACACACTGTCAAACACTATTATAAAGTCCCATACAAAAAGAGGTTGACATTGCATTTTTATTTGTCAGGGCAAACATTTTCATCTTTACCTTACGAATAGCACATCTTGACCCTTGCCGTACGAAGAAACGTCTTGGCTAGAACAGCGGTTATCATATTTGAGATATTGAGATACTGTTGCTCCTATGAGTGGGGAGAAACATAATGCCAAGATAGCGTCAATTTTTAAGGACCGTAACAAAGTATTTACATTTTAATGCTGTTCTTTTTAATTTTGAAGTCCCGAAAATTTGAAAATCGTTAACTGTGTTAAATGTGAGAAATACGAAGCAGCCATTTCCTCAAACCGAAATCTTATTAGAATAGGTAACATTACATGCATAAAAATCTGGTAACTAAGCTCACTGGGACAGTCTCACAAATTCATTGGGACTTAGAAAAATTATCGAGGCGTGGTATTGTACAAGATGGGAGGAGGCGTGGTGTGGTCAAAGACAGGGGAAACATTGGGAGGGTAACATTAAGAGTGAACAAAACAGCCCCTCGGCAAAACCGCGGAGAATGGCAGAATACAGAAACGAATGGAGGATAATTTTTTCGTCGATGATAATCGTTTGGCATGGATAGTCGAAAACCTCAACAAAACAAAACAAAACAAACAAAAAAGAGTCAACAAGGCACACTCTCCACTGAAGTGACGAATTTGACCTGCACTACCTGGCTCTGAAATAAATGCACTCGCAACAGAACGTCCCTGACAAATAAAATAATAATAATAATAATAGTTTGCGTCAAGAGAGACGAGGAGAGGAGAAATGATTGTTACAATTACTGCTCTCCCTATTACTCCCCTCGGGATGACATTTGAATGCCTGCAAAAAATGTCATTATCCTGCAATGTTTTTTTCAACGTAAGGTCAGAAATAATAATGACAAAAACAGGAAAAGAAGAAGAAAAGTGGTCTTGTGCCCTGTGGCAATCTTACCTGTTCCTTGTTTTGTAGGAGCGGATCGACATTCTGCTCAGAAATGAAACATTACCTTATGTAAAGACACTTATGTTATGTAAATTTTCACACACACACACACACACACACACACACACACACAAAACCGGTAAGGAGAGGAGAGAGTATAAAGGGGAAGGCCAGAGTGAGGAAGGAGGGAGAGAGGAAAGGGGAGGAGGGATATCGCTAACACTCAGAGACAAACACACACGCACAGACACACACACACATACACACACATCATGTTCGAACAAATCGCTAGGACGCTCCAGACACAGCTTCTGCACTGCTATAAAATTGGCTCAGGTGTCCTCTTGAATGTCAGATTCGAACGCTTCCACTGAAGGTTTGAACGGAGCGACTGTGTGTATAAATAAAAAAAGTGAGTATTATAGTGTTCGATGTCATCTCTAGACTAACATTGTTTACCGATCAAACGTGTGTTTTTCTTTAAGAATTATTTCTTGTCATTTTGTCATGAATATAGCGGACTAGTGCATAAGGCAAAGTTTAACAAAATAAATAAAAGGAAAAAATATAGAAACCGCATGAAAAAAAAAATCTTTTTTTTTTTTTTACAGCCACTTGTAACGAAACACTGTCTTAGTCCGTATAAACAATGAAATCTGTAGGATACAATATAAATATGTAAATGAACGCACTAATACATGAATGAAATAATCAAGAAATAATAATAAATAAAAATAAATAATAATAATAATAATAGAAATAACTAAATAAATATATTAAGAAAGTAGACGGGCAAATAATTAGGCTTCATTGTGTAAATGAGCCTTTTTTTTTTTTTTTTCATAAATTTTGCTTTATCTACGTGGTATTAGGAACTGACGGGTGTTGTCGAAAATGTAATTATAAAGGTAACCAACAGAAGAATCCAGTGCATTCCTTCCTAAGCCATGAGTCCCTCCTCTTTGCCACAACCCCTGCTTTACATACGACAGACAAGGCGTCACGGTATAATCTGTTGTATATATTAGATATATCTTAAAATCTCTCTTAACTTCGCTTAGTCATTCGGACACAAACAGCCGCAGACTGGTTGCTTTCGTGAACTCGGTTTGCTCAGTCCGAGCTGGTGAAAGTTAACGATAGCTATAAAAAGGTAAATAAATAAACGTTTGATAAAGACGCTAAAAGAGATTGAAATGGCGATGCATGTGCATGGTGGCATGGATCATTGAGATTACTTTTGTTTTTTGTTTTTTTGTTGTTGTTGTTTTTTTTTTTCAATCTGATACTATTGCTTAAAGATGTGTGCTTGTATGTAATGTTTGCCTTGAAGGTTTTAGAATACAGAAACAAAACAACTTCACCAACAACAGCAACAAAAATCTCAAAATTGCTGTCTTTTCTTTCTTTACCAATGCATTTCAATATCCCAGGCATCATTACCAAACCTATATAAACGTGTCCCTTGCTATGAAATTATTATACATTGCATTTCAGCAGTGACATCTTCGACGTTAAGTACACTGAGGGTATGGCAGACTTCAACATCTATCTCTGCACATTCGTCCTGGCATTGTTTCTTGTCTACTGGTGGCTGAGATCCAAGCGGAGAAAAGTGACAGGAAAGACCATACCCGGCCCACCGCTGTTTGAGGGCATCAAAACATTTATCAAAGGTGTCAAAAACAACACCCTCCACCTTTACCTACCAGCCTGGGCAGCAAAATACGGCGAAATGGTGCAGGTTGATCTCTTGGTGAGGAAAGTTGTCTTTTTCAATAATGCGGATCTCTTTAGGGAAATTGTTAAGGATGGAGAATTCAGAGATGACACAAACGATCGACCAGTCAGTTTCGTAGGCGACTACATCACTGGAGGTGAGAAGGAGCTGATTCTGGCTTCCTACGGGTCTGCCGTGGCTTACAAACGAAAAGTCTTCCACAATCTCCTAAAATTTTATGGCGAGGGTCGAGGTAGATTTGAAGAACTCATGCTGGAAACTTTGTCAGAATTGGTTCAGTCCATGAAAGGACAAACTGAGGTAGATTTACCCTTATCCATTCAAAATTACATTCTTCGATTGGTGGGATTTCTTCTGACAGGTGACATTTCCACAGTGGCAAAATCAAACTTAGACAAAATCAAAGCTTTCAGCGAGAGCGCCGAGAATATGTACACGTTTGAAAATGAGACGTTTTTGGTGACACTGCCATTTTTGCGCTTGGTTCCAGGTCTCCGTTTCAAACGGCTGTATGATGACGCTGTCCGCTCTGGTCAACAGCTTCAGGATGAATACTTTCATAAAATGAAGGACACTTTTGATCCTAACCAGAAAAGGGGAATGGTGGACGAGCTGCTGAATATCCAGAAAGCTCAAAGAGAATCAGATCCTAAAACAGCACTTGAAGATGTTGAAGTCCAAGCTCTGATATACAACGTCATCGCTGCGGCCTACTTGACGTCCAGTTCCACTCTGAGTATTCTCTTTTTGTACTTGATTGAAAATCAAGAAATCCAAACAAAAATCTACCATGAAGTAAAAGGGGTAATTGGCAACTCTGATCCAAACTTCAAACACAGACAGCTCATGCCATACACTGAGGCCGCCATCTTAGAAGCTTTACGCTTGTCCAGCTTGGTTCCTTTCCTAGTGCCTCACCTTACGAGAAACGATATTGTCTTCAAGGGATACTTCATTCCCAAAAACACTACCCTGATGATGAATAGCTGGTACGCTCATCACAGACCAGATTTCTGGGAAGATCCTTTCGTTTTCAGACCTGAGCGATTTCTGGATTCGAATGGTAAACTAGTAGAAGCTGACCATCCAACCCGTATGAAAATGATGAGTTTTGGTGCTGGACGTCGTTCTTGTCCCGGCGAAACCTTCGGTAAATCTCGGGTGTTCCTGATCACGACCTATCTTTTGCAACATTTCCAGTTCTTGCCCGAGGAAAGCGATCCCATGCCCTCGTCAGACCCTCATACCTGGACGGGTAAAGCTATTCTATGCCCAAGAAACTACCGATGTGCCATCAAGGCACGTTCTGGAGAGTAAAACTCACAAAATGACAAGATATATAGTCATAATCCTTTTTTTAAAAAAAGGA
Source organism: Peronia verruculata (assembly GCA_038406235.1). Lineage (NCBI taxonomy): Eukaryota > Metazoa > Mollusca > Gastropoda > Systellommatophora > Onchidiidae > Peronia > Peronia verruculata. Next base: position 9,542 of record JBCAUA010073481.1, read on the forward strand.
ACTGGAGACGAAGTTTATGTTTCTAAGAATCTAAAGCTTATATTTAAAAATTATATATATAAAATATCTTATCCGAACCAGATATATAAAATATAAAAATTCCATTCTCCTTTTCTTATCATAAAAAAGAAAAGTACAAATGTACAGCTTGTTTGAATGATTGATTTCACTATTTTGGCAAAATCGTGAAGAATATATATATATAAGCAACAAGTCATTCATCCACTAACCCTAGAACACAGTGGTAGTCAGGCAATTAGTTTATTATCAATTCCTAGTAAATTACTCCCAGTGCTTAACATTAATCGACATGAACTTGTAAAGTAGCCCTTTTTTTTCTAGTTTCCTCGGTAAACACTTTGATTTCTCCTCATGCACATATTCTATGAACTAAAATACTCCTTCTCTGTTCCTCGTCCCTCTTCTTAAAGTCATTTGTTGGATAAAGCAACCGAAAATTCCATTTATGTATTACTCTTAGTAAACTGGACTCCAAATGAATTTGTTTAAGAAATTTTGTGACATTTTAGTGTTGAAGTCATTTTTGATTAGCTGTCTCTTGTTTATAGCATAATACAGTGATATTCTGCACTAATAACGTGTTCTTTTCTCACCTGTCAAAAAGTCAGTCATAATAGACATAATAGATCTAATCGTTCTTATGAAACAGTTTACTTTCTTTTGACATCTGATTGTCGACTTGTCTTTGTTATCATCCTAACTGTGGAACACACCGGAATCCGTCTATCGCCTGTACATCCATATATAATCCTCTGTTCTATCCACATGTCTATATAGCTTTCACTCTGAAGGGGTCGGGTAAAAGTCAGCTCTTTGTCAATGTTCCTGAACATTATTTCCCGCAGAGAACATCAGCGTACACTGCAGGATTGAATTTGTTTTGATGCAATGCCGCCCTCTTCAAATTGATCGATATTACTGCACTATTTACTTTTCCTGTGGCCGAGGGTAATTTTCAGTATTCCTGGTTTGCCTGTTTTTTTTCTGTGTGCATGTTTGTTGTTTGGTTGGTTGGTTGGTTGGTTGGTTTCATTAATGTTTTTATTATTTTTAATCAGAATTGTTTCTCCTTTTTTGATGCGCTTGTGGTCTCTATGTTATTCAGATTTTGCGGTTTTTCTATGTTTTATTTCTGTAATTTTTCTTAAAGTCCATCCACCTCGATGTCAGTGCTTTTGTCAATAATAAACAGGTGTTATTGTTGATATTGATACTGTTATTGTTATTGTGTTATTGATGTTGATCGTAGTTACGATGGCATGATGTCATACTCGCTATTGTTGTCGTCGTCGGCGTTGTTGTTGTTGTTGTTGTTTGTTGTTGTTGTTGTTGTTGCTGTTGTTGTTGTTGTTGTTGTTGTTGTTGTTGTTGTTGTTGTTGTTGTTGTTTAAC
>JBCAUA010073491.1:0-10510 GCA_038406235.1 Peronia verruculata
GGGGAGAGAGAAGAAAGAGGAATAAGAGGAAAGACGATCTGAAAGAGAGAGAGAGAGAGAGAGAGAGAGAGAGAGAGAGAGAGAAGCCATGGACTACAGAACGAGTTAAGAAAGAAAGAGTAAACGAAAGTAGAAAGGATAGGAGAGAGAGAGAGAGAGAGAGAGAGAGAGGGTATGAAGGAGAGAAGAATAGAGCCTAAAACAGAAAGAGAAAAAAATGTGAAAAAATAATGAAGGAAGAGACAGACAGATAGACAGACGGACAAAGAACACAGAGGAAAACAAGGAGAAAGGAGGTGTAGGGAAACAAAGCACGGAAAGACAGAGCAGAAGAGAGAAGGGGTATGAGAAAGAGAAAGAGAGAGAGAGAGAGAAGGGTCATAAATTTTTAAGGTTAGTGTATAACAGAAAAATAGAGGAAAAGAGACAGATGGAGAGATTGTGGGGGGAAGGAGACAAAGAATGGGGGAAGACAGATTCTGAAAACGGAGGGAGTGGGGAGGGAAGGAAGGAAAGAGGGAAAACACGAAGTTAAATTTTTTTTAAAGAGAGAGGGGGGTGAGGGAGGTAGAATTGAGGTGAAAATGAGGTAACAGAGAGGAGAGTGAACGATGGAGGAACTCGAGTTCAAAGAAACAAAGAGAAACCGATCCAATAAAGTCAGAGGGGGGGGGAAAAAGCAGCAAACAAGCAAAACAAACAAACAAAAATCAAAAACAAAAACAAAAAAAAATCAAACCAAACTAAAACAAAGAGGAGGAATGGAAGAGAAAAAGAAGGAGCTCCGGAGTTCTGTGCAAAATAGGTCAACTCTTCCACAATTCATCATTTGTATGAGTGATGCCCACCTCCATTACCGTGCGTCTAAAAGGGTTGCCAGTCAGACTGCCTCTCTGTCTGGATGATTATAGATCTACTGGTGAGGACACCACGATCTGGTTCACAGACACCCTTTTCCGCCCGGCGTGAGCGAGCCTGGCTGGTCAAAGTGACCGTAGAATGACCGCGTTCTCAGCACCCGGGGCTTCAAAACTCCAGACAGTAATTTTGGCCATTGTGACATGGAAACACACACACACACACACACACACACACACACACACACGGACGCACACACACACACATACACACACACGTACATACGCGCGTCATGGCCATCTCTTCCAAGACCGCATTTTTTTTTTAGGAAAGGCGTTTGTTGTTGTTGTTGTTGTTGTTGTTGTTGTTGTTGTTGTTGTTGTTGTTGCTGCTGCTGCTGCTGCTGTTGTTGTTGTTCTTTGTTCGTTTTGTTTATGTTTGTTTATCTGTTGTTTGTTTCAAAGTATGGTATTTTGTGTAACGGACTTTGTTTTATTTCGAACGCTCCCCCCTTATCCCCCCCCCCCCCGGCCCCTTCAAATGCACACACTCACACACACATGATAGGGGGCCCCAACCATATAATCTTACAATCTCAAAATCAGAAAAGGAACCAAACTACAAATGGCTTGCATCACCATGCATCCCCAGGAGGCCAGGCGCGTTAGTAACACGGCACCAGATGGCAGACATACCACTAGCGATGGAAGACGCAGGCAGCCACATGCACAGCTGCCAACCGTCGGGACAGCAAAGGGATTGTATCTATGGAGCTGCTGATGTAGTTGTAGCTAGGCTGCTGATGTTGCTGCTGGAGGTGCTGCTGCTGCCGGGACAATCATCGTGTAGCCACAGAATGTCATATTCTTTCCTGTCAGTCCGGTGTTTGTTGATTTTGGCACACTACACTGCTCGCACACGAGATGGTACAGGAGAGGTACACGGTGCAGAATGTGACCAGAGTTCCTCAGCTCGACGGCTTCGAGCGCTTTCCGATCTGTTAGCGCTGCCGTAAGTATTTTCTTTATCACGACCTTTCAATCTTGTAAATGTGAGGCCCGTTAGCTAAAAGGCCTCTGGAAGTTGTACGGCGAACGATAGATTCTACAATGTGTAAATTGTGAACAAGATTTCTTAACTCGCCATCTTGAACCAGTTACATTCCTATGATCGGTACCGTAACGATTTTCTTTATCACTGATTTTGAATCTTGCCATGTGTAGCCCGTTTGACGAAAAACTTCTCGAGGTTATAATGGCAGACGGTAGATGTTACAAGGTGGGAGATTATAACATAACAGAGGTTTCTGTGTTCGCCATCATGAATCAGTTACATTCTACAACCGCTGCTTGAAGTATTTTATATATCACATACAATTTGAATCTGGCAAATGTGACCCATTTCACGAAAGACTTCCTGAAGTAATATGGCAAACTATAGGGTTTACGGTGTGTAAATTTCGACCAAGGTTTCTAAACTCGCCATCTTCAATCAGTTACATTCTACAATCGCTGCCTTAGATAATTCCAATATCATACATAATAATTATTTCACCTTCTAATATGTGACCCAGTTTATGAAGACTGCTTGAGGTTGCAAGCAAAAGCACTGCTCATACGGCGTGATACAAGATACCTCTGCAAAATGTAATCAAGGTTGCTGAGGTGGCCATCTTGAATCAGTTACATTCCTGTAATCGCTGACTGAAGTACATCACAAATTTGAAACTAGACATGTATGCCCTCAGTTGTAAGACAAAGGCGATCCTCACACAAGATAATATTGCAAAATAATTATCAAGGTTTCTGAGCTCAGAGTTGTAAATCTATTACATACTTACGCCTACCGCCTTGTTTTCCTATATTTCGAACTCTGAGTTTATAATGGATGATGAAACAAACCCTTTTTGTTTTAGGGCCTTTATAAGGCAACCGTTCCTTCTCTTTTCTCTACGAAGTGACATTATGTTGTCAGACATAATCGCTAAAACTCTACAGTAAATCGATACACGGCACATAATTCGACCAAGGTTTCTGAGTGCGTAATATGAAATTCATCCCTCCCTACGGGGAAAACATAATCTTAACGTGTCACTTTTCAAATGACATAACCAAAGTAAAGAGTCCAGATTTATCCTTGACACGGAGCACAGAAAACACTCTTACATGATCGGCCAATGACCGCCTCGATTGCTCTTCTTTCTTTCTAGTTCCACCTTCTCCTTCCAACACTCGTATTATATTTTTTCCGCTTGGGTTCATTTTTTCCGAATCATTCACAACTGAATTCAATCTAAAATTTAGGCATAACCCCCCCCCCCCCCCCCAAAAAGTACCTCTCTCCAACGTATCAATAATTTTTCCACTCAAAAACAAGAAAATGTTGAAAATTTGCTCATTCATCCGACAAGACCAGAATTCTCAATCATAATTGTTTTGCCTGTTCGAGTGTCTGTCTGTCTGTCTGTCTCACTGACTCTGTCTGTGTGTCTGTCAAGCTATCTGTCTATGTGTCCGTCTCTTTTCCACGTGCTTTGTTTGCCTCTCTCTCTCTCTCTCTCTTGTTCCGGTCTCACTGCCCTCTCTCAGGAGAGTGGTCCAAATCATTCACGACCCATAAACGTTGCAGTTAAATTTTACTTTCGTTAACCACGTCATTTCAGCGTATCATTTTCCATTTTACAAAACCATTCCACCACCTTCCGTCAAAAAAACCCCCAAAAAACGTGATAACTGATATCAAAAGTAGACCTTATCAAAACAATTCACTGTACATGATCGTCTCCAAATTCCGCTCACCAGCTCAAATTTCTCTCTACTCACCGTGTCTAATGTCACTCACTTCCCCGATTTTCTGGCCTGATACTGTTTATCCTGTCAGTCAAATTCCCAATAAAATTAAATGTAACGAAGTTGACAGACAGTCAATTCAGGTCAGTTCTTCGGAAAACTAACATTTAACCCTGTAAATGAGATGGGGCCAATCTGGGGAAAACGTTGCTCACTGTGCTCTGTATCTAAACAGGCTGTATGGCTTCCCTCGGTCTTAGACGACTATGGATAATGGTATTGATATACCCTTAAGGTTTAGAGAAGCATTTTCTCTTATAACTGTAGAGATCAATGCCGGAGTCACATGTGCGACCACAGACATTACAGCTGAACATGGTGGTGTCGGAGATTTTGTTTTAATTTTTCTTTCTTTCTCTCTTGGCGTTGCGAAATTTCACTTCTTGTTGTCAGTAGATTTTCCATAATTATGTGCGCTGGGATGTTGGCCAATTTTATATCTTGTTTGTATACATTTCATAAATCGCTGTTTCCGCATGTCTCTTAAACGTTTGCCTTCCAAAAGCTGTCCATACACTATGTCTTTCGGGATGCGACCATCTGGCATTCCTCTAATATGACCATAATCTCAACTACTGTACCAAACAACTGTGACAGAGTTAAAAAGTTACCATCTTAAATCGCACTTACACCAACTTGTCATTTTGCTTAGCACGGACAAATGATATTATAGCAATGCTGGCACTCTAATGATCTTCACTGACAAAACTTTTCGGTTAAATAGGCGAAAGACTTACAGTTGGCACGCTTGAGAAATAAAAAAAAAACATCGAACGCGCTGTGGAACAAAGATCTTTTTTCGGCAATGCACGTGTCTAATGTAAGTATCCAGGTCTACAGGCTAACCTCAGAAGCTACAACTCTGGCCCTGTTTCTCTTGATAGCTTTTCTCCATGACAAAACACCGTGGCAGCCACGGTGTACCAAAGGCATACATTCTGTGTGTACCTGAGTGCAGCAGAGCAGATCCTATCCAGGAAAGAAGAGATCAAAGAAAACGGTATCCATTCCATTCCTGCCGGTCTCCATCTCTCGTGGAGTTTCTCGAGACTTGGTGCCGCAACAATTGATCTTACATCTCATACGAGAATCCATTTCAACAAATGACCCGACCCGTCTGCCTCGTCATCTGTGGGGGACATCTATAGAATTCAGTAGTATCAGCATTTTGTACATTTTGGTGTGTGTCCATCTTTTTCATGGTTAAAAAAAAAAAACTCTTACAGCACTGGCAAGTCTTCATGTATTCTTCTTACAGGCTCGCGACGGAGTAAACACAACAGTTTTAGATAATGCGGGGAAACAAACACAAACACTTTTTACAACGTTCCCATTAAAAGACCCGTGAGCTAAATTTGGCCATATTGCCAGCACTGACGTCAGCTGTTGCTGTTATTAGACCGTGGCGCCGAGAGCTATTCTCAGACGGCGCTTTATAAATAACGGACAATCAATGGCCGGCTTAACAATGCTAGGGTTTTAACTCCAGCCAATAAAATCGACTGTTTTCCCGCCAGATGTCAATATCGCACTCATTATTTCTGATGAGAAAATATAGATCTAAAAGGCCATAATATTGATCCAAACTGAAACGCGTAACAAATTACACATAGATTCTATAGCTTCGTTCACTAGTTAATAAAGTAATCGGTGGAACATAATGTAAGCAACGGAAATAGATGGCAGTGTATATCTAGTGCTTATTCCAGAACAGTTCAGGCTCTGAGAACTTTACAATCTATTGTTCCTTTGACAGATCTAATGGAGATACTCATGTATATTCACCGCCTCCTGACAAGCATAGAAAGTTTTTGTCTGATAGGATCCAAGTCCTTGTCAATTCAACGATATCGTTCAGTCTCTTTAATCGGATACCTATTTTAACCCGGGCTGTCAGACAATATCAGGAAATGTTTTTCTTAAGTTCAGACAAAATGTCAGGTTTACTTATTGTTTCCGTGTCCAACAGCCTAAACACAAGGCCACCAATAGCATTATACAATATGCCTGCGAATATTAACGTGATATCTTTTTTTTTCTATGGCACAACATTACGGTTTTTTTTTTTTTTTTAAATTTATTTTTAAGGGAGTTTCATGGAGAACTCTTTTAACATTTTAGTCATGGACTTCCGTTGACATTTTCCTACGTCTCTTTATCAATATCTGGCTCCATGCTTCTGGAAGCAAGTCTTAGACCCCTCTCACTCAACAAAGAAAAGCTGTCAACTAAAAGTTTGCACTCTGATTAAATTACAATTACTAGTGATCAACTACTCCTTCGATAGATTTAGACACGACAAGCTGAGACAAAGACAAATAAAGCAAGACCTGTTAAGACAAGACACTATAAAACGAGATAAGATCAATTGTATTTTATCATCAAAAGAAAATTGGGTTCACCGTAAATGAGACATTTTAATTAGAAACAGGCATTTACATTTATAAGCACAAACGTCTGAAGGCCACGGATACACCATTGTATTATACTGATATGTCTATACATACTATCAAATAGACCCGGCGCGCAGGGGTGACTTCCGGCCCAATTTAAACATTGCATTGGCGCTCGAAGGCAGGGACCCGACTGCACTATGGCAGGAAATGTGTACTATAGACGTATATATATATAGAAGTAAAGAGTTGGTACGAAATTTATAACTATGTTACGAGTGACAGACTTAAACAGATTTACAGTTTACAGAACCAAGAAGATGCCCTCCAAGTGATAATACATGTACATGTTTCATTAACAGTACAGAGCATGACAAGGTAAATTTTAAAAAAACGACCCCATAAGCTGGCATTCCTAAGACCTCATCAGGACCTGTGTGCATAATAAGATTGAAGTTCCAACCATCTGCCAGGTTAGAGCCCCCAATCGATGGCCATCGATTACTGTATTCCCTGAATTAGAACATTTCAATCATTGATGCATCGATCTCGGATGGAAGGACGGGATGGGAACGCGCTGCTGGTGAGCCCGGGAACACGATACTTACATTTACTGCCCTGCTGGAGACCACATCGCCTCAGCTCACCTCTGGCCATGCAAGGCTGTGCTCGGAGAAAGTTCTTGTTCCAAAGGTTCTCAGACCTCTACTTTACACTACCCTAACTATTTATTGCATAACTGGAAAACACACAGCACTCCATCCCTTACTCTGCCCTTAACCTCTGGCTATGTTGTTCTCGATGAAAATTATTGTTCCAAAAGATCTCATACCTTTAGTTCACACTATACTGGCTATTTACTGCGCAGTCGCAGAACACATTCGCCTCATATCACCTTTGGCCATGTAATTCTCGATGTAAACTCTTGTTCCAAAGGTTCTCATACCATTAGTTTACACTACCTTGGTTATTAAATGTGTGCTACCGTTTTCGGCTCGACATAGTCGGCGACTTAGGCATTGGCCTTTTCAAGAATTCTACCACCGGTTCGAATCCTACCGACCGGCTGAGCCAAAGGGAAAACTGGAACCTGTTTTCTTCAGTGGCGCAACCATTGCTCTGGCTCCTGGAGGAGAATAGCCGACGTCACACAGGGACAATCTACTCCGGGGTTCTATGTGTGCAAGTTACCGTACTTTAAAGAACTCTAAGACTTGGCAATTGAAAATCGGTTCGAGAATAAGCGGAGACGCTGCTAACCGAGCAAATGTCCTAAAAAAAAAAAAAAAATTCAAAATTTTATGCAAATTTCTTCAGTTTAAACTTCTCATTCGTTTACAGTCGGGATAATCCTGCACTTTGGGACTGAATAGCGACATGTAAAAAGTGAATTTGGAATACTTGCTGTGATTTTTGGAGGTGAAGACTTATTAAACCACCAAGACACCAGAACAGAAAATGCTGCGAAGACGGTATCTCTGCCTGATGAGCATGTATGCATTGTCGGATTTTTAATCCAGCCTTTCCCTGTCATAGTCAACTTGATTGGCGAACTTAAGCATAATACCAACAAAACAAAACAACAAAAAAAAAGACACACACACACAAAAAGTGTGTGTGTGAGGTGTCCGTGTATCAGTGTCTGTGTGTCCGTTTGTGCGTGTGGCTGTGTGTCCGTGTGTCAGTATCTGTAGGTCCGTGTGTCTGTGCCTGTGTGCGTGCGTGCGTGCGCGCCTGTCTGTCTGTGTGTAAGTGCGTGCGTTCGCGTATGTGTGTGTGTGCGTGCGTGCATGCGTGCGTGCATGCGCGCTTCTATTTGTAACAGAAAGCGAGGGAGAGAGAGAAAGAGAGAGAGATTAAGAGAGCGAGAGAAATGTGAGAATTTCCATTAGCCCCTGAAACCAGAAAACTACAGACATGCCTACAATGAGCCAGTGAACACAATCGGGTAGGTGACATTTTGAATGACCGCCATGACGTCAATAGGAATGACCAACCACAGGTGAACAGACTCTAGAGTCTGACCTGTCAGTATTAACTCTCTCATTTTGTAAGGACAACGTTTATTTTTAGTGCAAAAACCTCTGGTTTTGAAAGCTTTGATATATATATTTAAAAAAGGTCTTTTTTAGTATATATATATTTTTTTTTTCATGTTTCCCAGGCCTTAAAACTTCCTGCTGGCGTCTAGAATGGTTCGTTGGGACATTAAAATTTATGTATGTTCCAAAAATGACACTTTTACCTCTAAAAAAAATTTCATGACATAAGAATTTCCGTTCTAGGTTGTAGGTTATGTGGCAAGGACTTCTAACATAGCCAGTGAATCAGTCTGAGCAACAAACAAACTTTTTTCCCTCTGTTCACACAACAGACATAATTCTGGCATTGTAAACAAGCGGTCAAAACAACAACAACAACAAAAAATGTTCGCTCTTTTTGGTTGAAATACGATCGATGGAACGTTCTAGAAAGTTCACAATGTATTGGAAATGTTTGTGGCTCATCATCATAATTTTTTTCAAAGTTGTCTGTCTGTTTGTTTGTTTATTTGTTTGTTTGTGTTGTTTGTTTGATTGTTTGTCTGTTTGTCTGTCTGTCTGTATGTATGTCTGTTTGTTTGCTTAGCGTATTTCAAATGGCAGGGAAAAAACGTTTTTTTCTCTATCTTTTTTAGTGCTTGTATTACACCGTTTGTACGCGACAAAGGCAATATGTAACTTCACTGGCTGAAACTTAAAAAGAATCCCATTATGAGCGTGCCTTTAACCAGTGCAGTCCCTTCACAATTCTACGGCGGGACTAATGTGCCAGTCTGACCATCATTCCGAAATGGCAATGAAATGAAGCGACGCCCATAATACGTCGATCTGAAATATTCTTAGTCGAGGAAAAAAAAAAAGGAAAAATTATATCCCAAATACATTTTCACACGAAATCAGTTAGTTCCCTTTTTTCAATCTGCAAAATCACTAAAAAAGAAAACAATTTGTTGCCACGATAAATTTCTCTGCCAATTTACAGCTTACGCTAATATTGGGGTAATTCGTAATGTCAGCTCGTCAGCTCGTCGGCAACACCGCGTTCGATGGTTGCTCCTCCAATGGATGCCACACCAGCCCTCTCCAGCCCTCTCGGTCTCGACTTCTGTGGACGACCTCGCCAAGAGACAGCCCAGTGATTGCCGTCATGTTGTCCATCAGTGACATTGCCGGTCTTCCTATTTTCCTGCAGCCCTCCACTCTGCCCATCAGTGCTGTAGACATGAGGTCCGTTTTCTGACTTCTGGTGGCATGACCGATGTATCTGAGCCTTGTTTGTTTGTTTGTTTGTTTGTATGTTTGTTTGTTCCGTTCATCAGACTCCTCTCTATACCCAGTTCAAGCAAGACACATTCATAATGTAATCTTGATAAACTACCCAATCATATTACAGTGATGACAGCTTTTCATATAATGAATCTTTTACAAGCAATGCTCAACGTCATAAAGTAAACTACTGACACAACAAAAGAGCAAAAGACCGGATTCTTTATGCATAGGCCTATCTAGCACTTGAGATTTACGCCTTAATCGCTTTAGAAGCACTAAACATTTACGAGCATTATTCCCGTTTAAAAATAAAGAAGAAAAAGAAAAAGAAAGAAAGAAAAAAGTTCATCTACAAGCACTAAGATCTGGAATAAGTGGAGAAATGTTTGAATGACACAATAAACTACAAAAAAATACATAAAATATTAATAACAGCGAGTATTTATAAAGCGCTTATCCCCGTAAAGTACAGGCTCTAAGCGCTTTACAGTCATTCATTGCCCCAACAGATCCATAGAAGACACTCATAAACGTTCTCAGCTTCCTCGGAGGCATATAAGGCGGCTGCTTGTTAAGCGCTCAAATGCCTATTAATCTAACAATATCAATCACTGTCTGTAATCAGGACCCGATTAAAACTGGGTCGAGTAAGACATTTGGGTAAATTGTCTTTCCCAGGGGCAAAACGTCGGGACTAGGCTGGATTCAAACCCGGACCTTTCGGTTCCCAGTCCAAAGGCCTGATAGGGATGCTCTTTCACAGCACAATGACAAAAAAAATCAATGAAATGATCCAGGAACAAGCTTCTTAGTAACACAAAGAAATAAATAAAAATCTTCCACTCACGCTAAAGAAGCAAACCAGAATATGAGAAACAATCTTGGAAGGGGTTATTGGGGTTATTACACAAGTCCTCGTTCGTTGATGTTGTATGTGCAAAATTATCATTATCCCACCAGGATTTGCACACCAGCTGGTCTCAGTAAATATAGGGGCACCATCTTGTGTGTATGGTGTGTGCTATACACCAACAACGAATGACGACTTACAAAAAAAAAAAAAGGGGGGGGGGGGGGGGAGGGGGGAGAAAGGGGGGGG
>JBCAUA010073502.1:0-10953 GCA_038406235.1 Peronia verruculata
GGTATACAGAAAGACTCGAGACATGCTCACACACATAATCCTGTAATACAATTCAAACGCATACGCAAGTCTGTAGATATGAGTGACAGCCCTTTCGCGGGCAAAGACTTGAAAACATTACTCAGACAGGAAGTATGATAGGTCTTGGTTGTTGTTTTGTTGTTGTTTGTGTTTGGGTTTAACGACACATCAACACGATTACGGCTACATTGGGTCAAGCGCGGTAAGATACGTTTTCACGTCAAGAAGAAGAGTGGAAAGAAAGCAGGATCGAAGACAGGAACAAGGAGAGAGAGAGAGAGGAGTCTCCCTTGGAATGTCGAGGATAGCACTCCATGGGAGACACCCCACCGATGGCAGACTTCAACAGCCTGCATGTGGGACCAGAGAACCTATTTATAAACCCCGGGCCTCCGCGGGGGGGGGGGGGTATGACAGGTCTATTATAGTTTGTATACATGGATCTCTCGCAAAACATGTTCCTCATACATGTACAACTTTATCTATACAATGTACTGTATCTCTAACGAAATGTGAGTTTTTCGGCTGTTGTAGCAAGAAGACATTAATCCTTTATTGTGTTAGTCCAATCCTAATCTCAATCTTAACTCTTTTAAAGCCAGGAGCTATTTTTATGCACTGTGTACCAGCCACATATCACAAAACATATCCGCTTATTAAAAAAGGAGTTTGTTTCTATTGTTCTATTGCAGTCTTTGTTTTAATTTTCATGCCCTTTTCACTTAGTCACTCACTCATTCGCCCATTCACTCACTTAGTCAATCATCACTCACTCATTGATTCACTCTCTCATTAGCTCATTCACTCACTGATTTTCTCTCCCACTCAATCACTCTCTCATCCACCTATTCATTCTCTCACTCATTCATTCCCTCACTCACTCACTCTCGCACTCATTCGCTTACTGATTCATTCACTCACTCACTCAATCACACTTTCACCCACGCATTCACCCTCACTCAATCACTCACTCTGTCACACTCACCCACATACTGACTCACTCTATCACTTACTCACTCCCACTCACTCACTCACTCTCTATTTCTCACACATACACACCCATTCACTCACTCATCTCCATTAGTTTCTTTAAAAGATGACCTCATTCTCATGTTTTTTTTTTTTTTTTTATTACCTAAAATGTTTACACAAGAACTTTATTTGATTGACGCTGTGCCTCCAGATACCCCTCCGCCGCCTACAGGAAGCCTGGGTGGCGTATGCCCAAATGCTAAGTGGTATAATTTCGGAGGTTTCTGTTACTACCTGGAGACACAGAACCTCAAGTCTTGGCCTGGGGCCAGCTATGCCTGTACTCTACTGGGGGCTACTCTGGTCAGCATACACTTGGACGCCGAGGCTCAGTTCCTTACCCCAATCATAGGGAGAACCAGGATGGACGTTTGGATAGGTCTTCAGAAAGGCCAGAGCTGTGGGTATTTGATTTCCTGATTTGGCTGGTGGATGAATCAATTGACTGAGTGATTGACTGACTGGTTGACTGATTGTTTGATTTTTTAGTGGATTGATTGATTTTCGTTTATCACTTCTTGATTGACTTGTTGTCGGTCTGTTAATTACATGTAATTAATTGGATAGATGGATGCATGAATGGATTGAATGATGGATGGATGGATGGATGGATGGATGGATGGATGGATGGATGGATGGATGGATGGATGGATGGATGGATGGATGGATGCATGCATGAATGAATGATTGATGGATGGGTGGATGGTGATGGATGGATGGATGAATGGATGGATGGATGGATGGATGGATGGATGGACGGACAGGTGGGTGTACAGAGGGACAGATGGATGGATGGACAGACAGACAGAAGATTGAAAGAAGAGACTAAATGAGAAAGGGAAAGAGGAGAAAAGGAGGGAAGGAGGAGTGAAGGAAGATGGGAGAGAGTTGAGGCTAAACAGAAACTACATGTATATGCCTTACCTTGAATCAGACTCGTAGTCAATATTATACTAAAAAAAAAAAGTTGGGATAAAATAACATTTTAAGCATTTTGACAAAGAATTAACAATTACTTTCTCTATGCTTTGTTCTTGGTTCTTGCAGTTGGGTTTTCCTGGAGCGATAACAGTGCTGTGGATTATCTGTACTGGGGTAAAGGGGAGCCCAGTGACCCGGAAAGGAAATTGCACCAAGACTGTGTGAAGGTTAGTGATCAAATCTTGGCACTGTGCCATAGAACTAAAATGGGGATACCGTGGTCCAGGGACGAGGAAGGCCTACCTTCTACCTCTCGAGATCACAGTGTAAACATTGCCGGTCCCATTCCTCGGGGGGGGGGGGATGAGATGAGAAAGATTATAACCTACTTGTGTGTGTGTGTGTGTGTGTGTGTGTGTGTGTGTGTGTGTGTGTGTTTGACTCAAGGGTCCTCTGACTTCTTCGGTAGGAAAATCTGGCATGTAGCCTTCCTGGATAAGGGGGAATATACTTGAGAAATCCCACGTGTATCTTAGGCAGGTTAAAGAACCTTTGGCAGTTAAAGATCGGATTAAAAGTGGGCGGAGATGCTGCTGTCTGGACAAGATTTCCAAATTCCAAATTTCTACCCAAAAATTTATTCTTATTAAAAACTTAACATGCACTTGAAGTCGAGATAATCCTACTTTCTTCGGACTGGTAGGCCACAGATTGCATATAAAAAAAATAATAATAACAATGAGTAACAACTCATCTGGCTTGTAAAGAAAAGCATCTGTCCGTTTTTGTGCACATTTCTCTTCCTTTAATGAATGTTTGTAATTTCATATAAACCTCCACCGCCCTTGTTTTCTTCTCTTGAGCAAAAAACAAAAATAGAGCAAAAATAAAGATAAATAAATAATAGATAAAAATGAATAATAGATGATAAATAAATAGATAAACAAATAAATAAATGAATAAATAAATGCATAAATAACAAGTAATTACTCACAAACAGAAATTTTAAAAAACCCAATTTAAAAAAAATATTTTTCAAAAATAGGCTATTGACCAGAGAAAAATGTCATTGGGATAGACTGTGAGCTTTGTGTTTGTCTATCAAAATTTGTTACATTGTATTTTGTTAGGGGGTCTTTTTGAAAGATAGTGAGGAGGACAGCCAGAAACTGCTACAGTCTTTCTGTGAGCAAAGTCTGTACTGTGTTTGTACATGTATTAAATCTATTATTTTGCAGGCTTCATGTTGACTTCTGTAATTCCTATCCCAAACATCAGGTATTGATTGTTGATATTGTCGTTCCCCATGGAAGACATTGTATTCTAGACTTAATAATTGAGAATCTTATTCTGAATACAACAAGACAGAACAAACAAACGAACAAAAAGCCACAGATGACTTCCTCTACAAAGAGAATGCCTTAGTTAATTCTGAAAACCTTACCGTTAGGCTGCTTCTAGTTTAACTAAAGACTCCACAAATGAAAACCTTATATGGAACTGCTTTAGATTTAAAACTGTGCTGCTGTGGGTTTATAATTATTTCAACAGGAATAAATATACATTTTAAAGCCAAAGGGTATGAATAATCCACCTATCCATCCATCCATCCATTATCATTATATTATACAATTACTTTATT
Source organism: Peronia verruculata (assembly GCA_038406235.1). NCBI lineage: Eukaryota > Metazoa > Mollusca > Gastropoda > Systellommatophora > Onchidiidae > Peronia > Peronia verruculata. The sequence continues at coordinate 3,617 of JBCAUA010073502.1, forward strand.
AGTTTATTATGGTTTTTCGAAGTCATCTTTGTGCTTTGCATTGCCTAAAAAGAAAACCTGTGATCTTTCTTCTCACAGGTCAATAATTATGATGGTACTTGGGCAGACACGGATTGCTTCGACACTCACGGTTACATCTGTAAAGCCCCTCAGAGTAAGTGACCTGTAGCATAAAAGGGGTCAGTCTGATAATCCAATCCAACGATTAGGTCGTAATTTTACGTGAGGGAATTTGTGTTATTTTTGGAAAATGCAATTGTTCCGGAATACGTAGACCTACCGTTTTAAGTTTTTTTTTTTTTTTTCAGCACTGGTACCTTTTGAACTAGTGATTTGATGGGTTGTTGTTGGGCTTTTTTTGGGGGGGGGGGGGGTCTTTCGGTTTCCTTGCCAAAAACAAAACAAAAATAACAGTTTGCTAATTTTGTAAGTAGTCATAAACACATGAATCCTTTCCATACCCAGCTTGAGAGCCCATCAATATACAGTCCCTACCACTCTAGAAGAAAGGAGTATTTTGCAATACATTTAGTTCCAGTAAAATCCGAGTGCAGTTTATAACAAATAGATTAGCAGACCTCGATTACATCGATAGATATAAACATTCAAAATAAGCCCTCGTCTGCCAGTATCTCCCAATGTTCAAAACTTTAATTTATTCTTTTGGGGTTTTTTTTCTGTGTTAAAATCAATCAGTTAGGTTGTGTCAAACTTCAACATGATCATCGGAGTTTCCATGAACCAAACTGAGGCAGTTATTCAAAACTGTTTCATTTCTCAAAATTGAAAAGAATAATCCAAAAGTTCTGGCTGCCAAAGGTTTCGTGGTCAGATTCAATATGGTTTTTGTGTGTACTGCACAGAAGGGGCCACCACTGTTCCTCTAATAACACCAAGCTCAGTCGGTCCAGGTAGTCAGACCACACCAGGAACTGCAGGCACACCTAGTCAACACAAAGCGGAGAAGTCGCAGGATAATTCAAGTAGGTCCAGACCAGAGACCAGTAGCATTTGTGTGTATGTGTGTGTGTTCATTTTTTTTTTTTTTGTTGTTGTTGTTGTTGTTGTTTTTTTTTTAATGGTTCAGACTTTCAACTTCTCCAGTACATTCTTGTTGTTATGACATACAATGTAGTATGAAGACTGCCAATATTTTGCTTTGCTATAAATCTACATCTATATTAGTCTCATTATTCATTAACAAATGAGCTAGTTTTTGTCACTGATGCTGTTTAGTTATTGTTGTTGCGGCTGTTGTTATTATTGTTGTTGATGGTACTACTGTTGTTGCTTAGGGAGAGAAGGGGGGCGTTCAGCCGTCCATTGGCTGAGAAAATATGGTATAATATGTACAAATATAAGCAAAAAGAAGGAAATGACCACTTCTTTTCTTTTTCCCTTATCATGGAGACTGATAACTTTTGAAAGGCATATAAGAAAAAAAAATAGATTCAATCAGTTGTGAATTCTGCAGACATTCTCTTTGATATAAAAGAGCAAAAGTGATTTGCTTTTTTTTAAATGCTCATGTGGCTATTAAGTTGGCTTACTTTTAATAATAACTTTTCTGCAACATGAATGGGAGACCGTTTTGACTAGTCCTATTACATGTATTTCCTTTTGCCAAGCAAAAATGATATTGAGCAACTAGTGTAAAGAATGGAAAAAATTACTCCAGTCCTTGTCATTCGAAAGATTAATCAAAATATTATTAATGATATTGATAATAAATAATAAAATTATCAAAACAATACAACACTAAAAAGATACAATAAGATAAAAACACTGCTTATAATTTGTGAATTTTTGGGATGTTTCAGTGATGTAGGTTTCAGTTGAAGAAGGCATAGGTGATTTTTTTTTTTTTTCTGTGCTTGTAAAAACTTGTGCCTGACAAAGGGGAACAATTTGGGTTGGTCAAAACTACTCATAGTAGAATATAATGTACATATTAAATAAATATTTGTTGAAAAATCCCTGATTTAAAAAAATAAATAGTGCATATAAAAGAAGTTATTTATTTTTCACACTCATTTTTGGTGATATGTGAACACCATTACACCTCCTTTGCACTCAGTTTTGAACAAACACGGTCAAGATTGGAAAAAAAATGCTTTTGTGCTCTTTGCTTGAAATGAACATTATGCCTATTATGACAAATTCCAAAAAATTCATGCTGCAAGGAAAACGTTTTATTTCATAAGCTTTTATTTGCTAACAAACAAACGAAAAAAGAAAAGAAGTTACATGTATTTTCACTGTTTTATTTAAAGTAATACATGTACATGTAACAAGTAATACACTGTATGAATAGTTGAGAGAATCAAAATACTGCTGAAACAAATAATTATAGATGCAGATGTTTTCCTCATGCCCAGTTGGGCTTACTTCCCTTTACCACTTACCAGACTGCTGAGTGAACAAACTGTATGACGAAGAACGGAAAAAAATCACTTGTTTTTGGTTTTATCCCAGCCAATATTTACAGGGGAAAAAATTAATGCAATAAGAAGATAATATTTCCTTGCACATTCAATCTTATGTAGATTTTGTCATCAGGTACAAATTTATACTAAAATAAATCCCAAAATTGATTTGTTCCATTGTCATCTTTGTTCAACATCCCTTGTGTCTTGCTAAGTTATGGGAGATCATTGTGTAATGAGGAAAAAATCCCTTTTGTGCACTTTGCTTGAAACATACACCCATGAAAAAATCCTATACAAACATGATGTAGAGAGAATGCTTTCTTCATGTTGTGGTGATTTTATTAATGTTTTTATTTTATTTTACTATTATTATTTTGATGTCCCATTTGAGAAAGGGATTGTATTCTCTTTGCAGTTACTTTGCTAGTTCAACACCTTTTTTGTCTGACAAAAGAAATACATGTGCATAATAGGGCTAGGCACAACAATCTCCAATTGGGCGGGCGGAAAAAAAAAAAGATTTTTACCCTTCCTATAATAATAACAAGAGCAATAACAGTAAAAGATGATTATCTAGACAACTAAAGAATGCCAGTCATAATCCTCTTTTGTTGTTGTTGTTTCTCTCTCCAGGTTTGGGAGTTGGAACTATCGCCGGTATTGCTGTGGGCTCTGTGGTTTTTGTGGTCCTGCTAGTGGTGGTCAGTGTCCTGATGACCCGCTACCTGCAGTGCCGGACACCGGGGAGACAACAGCTGCAGGAGCAAGGTGTGGGCTTTGACAACGCTGCCTTCTCTAGTCAAAAAGGTGATGATAAGGTCCAGTTCTCAGAATCTTGACCGTTGGTACAGGGTTTGATACCAAAAATAATATGGTAATATTATGATAGTATAAATATTTATTTTGATTATTGTTCCCATATTTCTTCATATTGTTATTTGCCTCTTTTTGGTGTAATTGATAAAATGATTATCCGTACTCATTGTGATATTGCTCATCAGATTTTATTTGACTTGTCGTGAGTAATTTGTATTACATGTATAATTTTTGTGACATGATGCTAACATATTCTAAAAACATTCTGTGAAATTCGGTTTTGATAAAACTGCCATCAATAATGAACACAAGCTATAAATTCACGTCCTCAGTTTTGACTTTGATAAAGCGTTTCATTACACATGTCGGTTTAAATTTAATTCTTGTGCTTGAGTACTGCATCTAATTATCAACATTTTTGTTTAGTAGTAATAAATAAATAACATAACATTACTATCTACAATCGACAAGATTATTAATTGAATCTAAGAATTTCATGACTTATATTTATAAAGCTGTGCATGTGTAGACTAATTTTTTTATTGAATGCTTTGGTGTTTTTTAATAGAATACGGTGTATTTATTCAGGTTCGATGCAGTAAACCACAATAAGTGACCCATAACTTTATTTTTGAAAAGTTGTCGGAAGTAAATCAAATTAACAACTGATATAAAAGGATCTTATGCCAGATGAAAAAGACAAGTGATGGCACACAGGAATAAAAATTTGTTAGATTACTGGAGATTTTAAATCAAGAAGTGGTGTCTAATTCATACAAAACATGAGATCTACTCATTTTATAATATAGGTAACAAGATTTATGATTTATACTTGGCATAATGATGTGGCTGCAGATTTATGCCATGTAGTGCTTTATGAATGGTAACAGTTCTGTTTATGTGTATAGTTTGCTGTGAAAAGTCGTTTTAGACTGAAATTTATCGAGGAAAGTTACATTTTGCCATATGGCAAAATTGAAGTTTATCTACATGAGAACTAATATAAGACCTGCTTCTGAGGATTTTAAAATTGTCAATGGACATGAGAGGAAAGGATACAACAGTGATGAACCACACCCTGAACTCTTAGTCATGGTCATAACTCTGCATGAGTAGCATACATGTATCTATAGAACTACATGTAGTTGATTTATAGTTCTGTATTAATGTATTCTGTACCTTGCACAAATGATAGCATCTAGAAATTATTTCATAGAAAAAAAAAAGGGGGATAAACTAGTTAAAACTACACATTCAACAAGCATTATGTAACTAATATGATTTAAACAACTTTCAAACCATAAGTCTTTCGTATTTGTATTTAAGTATGATGTGATAAATGTACATTATCATTTATCTTATGAAATTCCCCACATGAATGTTGTAATAAAATACAAAATTTCTATTGATGTTTTATGTCCATTCCAAGATGTGTCTATTTGTAATTGTTTTTCATGGCAATTTGAAGTGCAGTACTTTGTATGTGTGGTGTAGAGCTTGGCATCGTTTCAATTGTTTGATTCCTAATGGAGTTGCAGTCATTTACTAATGTTTTAACTACAGACTAGAGAAATAATCTGAAGCAACAGATAAATGGAATGAAATGAAGAGATTTCACATGTAAATTCGCTGTTTTCCAGTTTGCCACATTCCTCTAAAGAAATCTGTTCAAGGTATGCAATATTTTGGTGTATAAGTGTTATCTACATATACTTAACTTGAAGCTATGGTCAGAAACAGATTTCCACCCATTTCAACTGACCTAAATGAATATTACCATTGCAAACTAACTGAAATTTTAACAAGAACAACACACTGACTTTAGCACAACTTCACAAATTAAAATAACAGAGGTACTACTAACACACATACAAATTTTTTTCCATTTCATAAGATGAAGCATTTTATTTCAGAAACCCAGTTTTGCATACAGAAAGTTCATGAACATGTTCATTGTCAACTGGTAGCTGTTCTCAGTAATTTATACCAGATCTTTGAACAAAGATGGCTCAACAGTTTGGACAGACTTCTTTAAGCACAGCCTTATAAAAGAACACACTGCAACAAGCCTGGAAGAGACAGCCAACAAACAATGACAAATTTTTGTTAACATCGCATTCACTTGGTATTTCTTTATTAATCATATTTGTAAAATTAAGATCTAAAACTCAAGAACCAGAATTGTTTTCATGCACTTTGAGACACCACTGAAAATGACTTCCTGTACATGTTTTAAAGTCAAGATCATTGCCATCTATCACAAGGACAGACTTTATGTTACAATGATATGAAGATGAGCACTGTCTTTTACTGGGAAATAACAAAAGTTTTAGACTGCACTGTTTAAATTAAGAAAATCAAAATCAAAATCATCACAAGCGCTCTAACCTCCAAACCATATTGGTCCCTACAGTAACAAATTTGTGGGGCAGTGTTAGATTTGGAAATAAAAACTTGAATAAATCTCACTCTTCTTGACTGCAGATCCAATAACTGATTTAAAATTAGGGCGGAAAGAGAAAAGCAAAGTGCAGAGCTGAAGTGCAAAAGATTGCATTCATCAGCTCTACTCTAAAATTTAAATCTTTTGAAGATAGAAAATGATATGTCCTATTCATATGAATGACTTATTATTATTACTTTATATGGAATGAACACATTTTCTTAAATCCATGAAAGTAAATGGATGTAAACTAATGACGCACATTTTATTCCTCGCTACATCAAAGACATGCACAGCAAAGGCAACTCAAGTCGTTCCCGTTCCACAAGCTGAGGAAGCTAAAGATGAGACAGCACCAAACAAGGACACAGAAAAATCAATGCTGATGCAGAAAGGAAAGAACCAAATATTTTTTTTATTATGTTTTTCTTAAATTGTTGCCGACCTGCCAAACACAGTGACAACTGTCACCTAAGGCAGCCTTTACATTAAACAATCAAGTTCATCAACAGTAATGGGTTTTCGCTCTTGTTAATTAAAATAACACAAATTAATATCAAGTTAACATTTGTAGAATATTCAGCACGAATAGTATGAAAATTGTAGATATGAATCACTAATAAGAAAGAAAAAATAGTAATGGAAATAAACAGAAGCATACGGCTGCAAAAATATGCATACTCATTAGAATATTTGTGTTAATATGAGTGAATATTATAGTGTCAACTTATGTTGAGTAACTGAAACGACACTGCAGGGTCCTTCAATGCATTTAATTAGTAAAATTTTAGGCACCTCTTCCACAAGAAGAAAATCTGTCTCTAGCATTGATTCCCAGTCTGATACAGGAATGTTTGTAACCACATTTGATAATGGGAAGATCAAATATTTGAATAAGCCTTTTATTTTCCTTCTTAATTTTGCTGCTGCTGTTGTTGTTTGGTTTTGTTTTGCTCAAATTCATCTATTCTAACATTTGAACTCAACCATTTAAAAATGAACATTTTTATTTACAATTTCCATTTGCCTGGAATTTTTTCTCGAGTTCAGTCCAATGCCTGAATTCATCCCTTTAAAACTGAAAGGCATTTGTCTGTATTTACAAATTCCATTTTGCTGGAACTGCTTTGAATGAGTCCCCCCTATCAGTTTCAGCTACCCACGTCACCACAGGAGCTACACAGCACAACTGCATTACAAAGTCAACACTACATCTTTGGGTCCCCTGTGCAACTTGTGGCCAGATAAGGCAGCTTGTTTTTATCCATTCATGACAGACTTAATGAAATCTGCAAGAGAATAATTGAAAACACCAATATGTTAAACAAAACAAAGAAGGATAACACAAGAAAAGAGGGAAACACAATTTTCAGTACACAAATGCCATGTTTTTTAGCTGTCTTGCCTGTTATTCTATTCTTTTTCTTTTCTGTCTTGCTTGATTAATATTTTATTCATTTTTTTTTTTTTAAATACAAGTAAAAATAACATTCTTTATCAAAAGAAGCCATCCCCAAAAAAGCTGAGACAGTGTGCTGAGACAAGTGTTCACAGCTTTGATGTCTTAGCACGTTACAGTCGGAACCATTTATAACAGGACCGCTTATAACAGGAAATCGCTTACAACAGGAGCATCGCCAATCCCCATG
>JBCAUA010073513.1:0-10953 GCA_038406235.1 Peronia verruculata
ATACATACATACATACATACATACAAACATACATACATACATACATACAAACATACATACATACATACATACATACAAACATACAGACATACATACATATATACAAACATACATACATACATACATACATACATACATACATACATACATAGATGGAGGGGCAGGTGGTTTATAGAAGAATGGGAGATTGGATTGAAGTATGGATGGATAGACAGATGGATGGATAGATGAGTGGATGGATGGACTAAATACATTGATGGATGGATGGATAAAACACCGACACACCCTTTGAAAGCCAACAAACTCTGCTGTTACTGAACAGCTCGGTCAGAATTAAAATACGTTGTCAAGCTTTCACTGATTCCTCTCTTTTCATCAGGAATGCCGAGTAACCAGCCCACACTAGTATATTACTTTATAAAGTAAACACTAAATTTGATATTAACTGATTGAAAGAGAATTCTGTGTGCCTTGTTTATTTGTCTGTGAAACACGTTATCACAGGAGGTTAAAGTTTCCCTTAGTCGTAAAGACGCGGTATGAGAAGGAAAACGAACTTATACAGTACAAATAACGACATTTTTGCGAGATATCGGGCTGGAGAAACAGCTACACAAAGACTACTTATGTCCCTTTATCGCGGAGTTATGGTTCTTGTTTACGTCGGCTTTATGGCCTGAGATAACGGCTTTGGCCCCTCTGTTCCCTCTGATATAAGGCCTCCCAGTGAAATGGTACGTCATCGTCAGCCCTACTCTACTGGGAATAAGCACATAAACATACCCACATATACATACAGACTCACACATACCCCTCTAACACACAATTCTGGTTAGAATACGCACACAAATTCACACAAGTAAACTACAAATATACACTTTTTCAAGACACGCACAATCATAAATGTATTCCATAGACACTTAAATTCTATTGAGAGCCAAAGCACACAGATAGATCCAAGTTTTATGTAGTCACAGAGAAGACACTATACTGTGGCATTTTCTTCTGTAACAAATGTGAGATGTGCGGGCAAATTTCACAAAGACCGTTATTTTTCCTTGATTTTCTGTGGATCGCATGGAATTTCGATAGTTTTGTGAACAACGTTGCAGAATCCTAGGTCCTGTTTTATATATGTCTTTCAACTTCCTAGTGGAGATAAATTTTGGGGGAAAGATCGGTGCGAAACTGATTTGCATCTGCAACTATATATGACTTTATAATTTTGTAACTGTTTCTTTTCTATCACATTCTCCCTACTTTCCCCCATCTATCTTTGTGTCTGTCTGTTTCTCTATCCGTCATCGTCATCTCGCCCTCTCTCTCTCTCTCTCTCTCAATGTCCACATAGGCTGTCAAAATAAATGAGGACAGCAACAGCAACCATAAAAATCAACAATGAAACAATAAGAACCTCAACAAAAAATGGCATATCAACATAAGCAGGCCTCAGGAGAAAAGGCAAATCTAACAGACATTATGTAACTGTGAGCAAACCACTCCACAGGTGATAATGGCAATATCAGGATGTCTGACTTGCAACACTTAGGGTTAAGTCTAATGCTGATGTAGCCTGTCATCTGACCATGCGCGGTGTCATTCGTACATGTACAACAGCAGAAACGTGTCAGTCAACGGCCATCTTGTAGGTCTGCCCTACTCACGTCACAAGCCACGTATGTACGTCTTTAACCATTACTGCTTGAGCTGCAGATAACAACAGATTTTGACTGCTTGCTGCGCAGATAGGGAAATTTGAGAAAATCCTTCTTGTGACCTTTGCTTCGCAAACGCATGAAACTCTCAGAAGACATGAAGAAGTTATGGCTCCAACCTTCAAATAAAGTCTGAAAATGTTACTTTAGCAACACGCCCTGATTATTATTTTTCATACATGTAACTAATCAACAGTCATTATCTATCCATTATGGTCATTAATCTTACAATAATTATACCCAACAAGCTTTAGTGAGACACCGACCAGAATCAAAAGGCATCCGGCAACAAATCTAGCACCCCTATCCCTATTTAAAAAAAAAAAAATAATAATCAATAGATAATATCAGAACGAACGTGCAGACCAGGCATTTTGAAATGCAATAAGAGTTAATCGCCCAAACACAACTGCTTATCCAAGTTTCTCTCCAGTCTTTCTGCAATCCACTCAGAGCCATGATTTACACTGCTGACAGGACCTACCGAGCTTTTCACAGCTTTTTTGCCCCGACACCCGACGTGCCGCAGCCTTTGCCGAAGATAAAGGGGCTGCAGCTAATCGTTACAGATACACGGGGAAAGTTGCATGTAAATTGGAAGCAACCGGTGTACAATGCGGTTTCTTCTTTGCCCACACGTGAGCTGTTAATCTGTCAGCATTGAGCTTTGTCAGCCGTGTGGATACACCTGTCCTCTGTGAAAGCCACAGCTTGTGCCACATTGTCTCCAACGAAAGTGCCACATGTGGAGGCTATTGTGCTTTGCGTATCTCTTGAAGAGAGGAAGTTCTGCAATCTGATAGACAAGTTGAGTGGGGTGGAACAGACAGACGGACTGACAGACGGACAGACAGAGATAGAATGAAGCACATAGAAAGGCCGGAAAGAGGACAGAGCGGTGGGTACATATATATTTTACATTGCTATAAGTTGATAGACAGGTGTGGGTAGGTATGGATTAGATATGTAGGTAAGTAAAGAAATAAGAAGAGAAGTTGGTAATTAGATAGGCAGGCAAGCAGGCAGATAGGTAGGTAAGTAAACAAGAGGTGCATAAGTTAAGTAGAAAGGTAGATAAGGAGGTAGACAATTTAGTGGATGAGTAGGTAGGTAGATAGCTAGCTAGCTAGCCAGCTAGCTAGGTAGCTAGGTAAGTAAGTGAGTGACTGCTTTTCTTAGTAGAGCTTGGCTTTTTGACAAGGTTTCCGGAAATGCTTCGAAAAAGCAGCATTGACACAAAGAGTACATCGGTGAAGAGCGCGTATGTCTTTGCTATGCTTCTTCAGCAAGTTGAATGCCACTGTTTTTATGCTGTAGGCGTGACCCCTCTTAGGCTCAGCTGTCCACAGGGTATGAGCTGGTCACGCCAGAAAAAGTTTGAAAAACTTAGTGACACAAGAGAGAACGCAAACTAAGAAAATCTGGCACTTAAGCAATCGATCTCTCTCGAATGGTGATCACGGCGGTCAGACGAACTATCGCTCAACTTTAGCTAATTAATCAAGGGGTTGGACCTAAAAAAGTCAATGAAATAGCCAGTAATGAAAGAGATCGTTTTTATTATCAACTAGGCTTTAGCGGGATCTAAACCCTACTTTTACCAATGTGTCTAATTTTATGATAGTTTTGTCCCGACTAAGCGAACAGTTGAAAATCCGTTTCTAATTTTAGAACGGGGGTACAAACACTCCAGACTCTTCACTATCATTGACACAGATAAACAAACAACAACAACAAAGAAAAAAAAAATAAATAAATGCACTGGACCGGTGACAAAATATTTTATTGTTCTTAGGTCTCATGGTGAAGCGGTAACAAACATCAGTGAGTGTGCCATTTTTAGCAGGCTGAGATTTCCCAGTTTTTGCCTAGTCGAATATGAACTATTATAATTAATTCATTTACCTAATAATATTATTTACACTAATACTTAAAATTTAGACAAAATATCTGGCGGATAAAATATTCTTAGATAATCTTGGAGTTTTGACTACACCCATTCCAGAACACTTTAAGTATTTTCATGCAGTTCTAATATTCTTTCTCGGGGCTGCTGTGACATATGAATCCAAATTTACATACATTTTCTCCAAACCGAATGGCCAGAGAAATTTACGTTTCCATATTTCATAATATTAAATTTCCTGTTTATGTGTTCACACAGAGTTGTTAAAATGCTCTTTAGATCTGCGTTATAACATTTGTAAGAGAATAAAAAAGGTGGCGTTCTGCTCGAGTTTTATTAAGACTTGAAAACTTTTTAAAATTTTCATTATCAATTTTTCTCCCTTTGAAGTGAGCCATCCACTTGAAAGGGAGGCGACTATCACATAAGAAGAACAAACAAACAAACAAACAAAAAAGTGGGGGGGGGGGGGGAATAAACGAAGAGTGTGAAAAATCTCCTAGAAAAGACCGGTGTTTAAAATGTCATAATATTTGTTGTTGTTGTTGTTGTTGTTGTTGTAATCAAATAGAGGAAAGATCTGTTTGCTGCCTACACCTTAAATGATCGTTCTTGCTAGAGCTGTTATTCATTCATCTGTGTCCCAGAAATATGTTGTGTGTACTTTTGTAAAACTGCGCACTTCTATGAAAGTTTCAGAATTAAAAATAATATAATAAAAATGATAGATAATAAATAAATAAATGAATAAATAAATAAATAAATAAATAAATAAATATTTTTTTTTTAAAAACGAGGCCTAAGGAAGTCGTATCATATTTGCGGAGAAAATATCTCAAAAAAAAAAAAAAGAATGAAGGCCCCTAAAATGAGCTAGATATAATTATCTCAAGAGTGACGATTGGTGGTTATTATTGAATTGTAAGTTTTGAACGTGGTTGCTGCTTTATCTGTGCATCAAAACTCTGTTGGATGGTGCTAGGAATGTCTCTCAATAATTACCATCATCACCATCATCATTATTATCAACAGCAGCAGAAGCAGCGCTAAATGTCCCTTCCTAATCTTTAAATGATTTCACCATTTTATTCATTACCAACCATAATTATCCCAGAGAATTGTGTTAGCATTATCTTTAAATGTTTCAAAAATTTCGGTTCTCTTCTTAACTTCTTACATGTAAATTGGGAAATATTTTCTTCTGAAATGTTCAAGCTTAATGAAAATCCCGGCTTGAATTTTACCATCGACTCAACGAGAAGAAACCAGGACAGCATTTCTTTGTCTTCTTATCGTTTTACTTGTCAAAGTCAGTCCTTTCTTATTCGTTTACATAATGTTTCAAATTTGCAGACATAACTGGATTTAGAAAACTTAATACAGTTAACAAAACGCAACATGGGATTTCTACGCAAATTGGGTCAAACGATCTATTTGGCCATAAACATAATTCTATGAATGAAGCACACACAATGCACACACTCACACACACACACGCGCGCACAAAATCTCCACGCCGTGTGTACTCTTTGTTCCTGAACTGCACTTGCTCCTCCTGCGCCCCTAATTATCTGATTTCCTTATCACAAAAGCGGTGAAACAATAGCATTTATTGCATATGTCTCTTAGAAATGCAGGGTCGAGACTGTCTCGGGAAGGTTAATGGATAATCTGCCTTATCGCTGCCCACAATTGTTTGCTATGACTGGGCAATTAGGTTACAAAAAAAAATCAAATTGACAAAATATGCCACAGAAATACCACACAAATTGCAGATCGTAGGTAGGAGCTTGTCTTACGGATCCATATGAATTAGAGTTTCGTCTTATGCTATCGTGAAATCTTCATACATATTTGTTGTGTTACAGGAGCAAACTTTTTTTTCAGTTGTAAGGCTACACGTTGACCCAGCTGGGCGGTGTCAACCATTCTGAACTTGCTGTCTACATCCCAGTGCTAGCGGAATACAAACGCAGAAGTAGCAAACCAAGACCAGACGAGGCCTTGCTTATGGCGTAGAATGGACATGTTTATACTCTCATGACATTGCTATGAACAACAGATGACAGAGGGCTATGGGGATCTATGACTCTAGCATAGCGCCTGGACGATACTGATTTTGTACCGTGGATGATGATGATCCCCTCAAAGAGCCAAGTCGGCTATCAACTTTGGTCAGTTTTATCAGTTTGCTCAATTAACATAATTCTTTATATTGCTTTTTTCTCTGCCTTTTTTATGTATCCTGACGGACTTTAAAAAGGCAACACTTGAAAATGATTCTACTGACGGACTTCAAAAACGCAACACTTGATATACAGAACCATTTTCAAGTGTTGCGTTTTTTAAAGTTCGTCACTAAAATCATTTTGAAGGGCTGCGTTTTTAAAGTCGTCAGTATATTTGATTAGTTGCCAGTGGACAGTCGTCTCAATTTTAAGATATTTTTATGAAATGATGGTGATGATGATGGTGGTGTTATTGTGTCAATATAGAACTTTGTTGAATTGTATGAGATTCCCCATTTTTTAAGATTTTATCTGCGTGACAACAGAATTTAATATAGAGCTAAACGTAAAACGGAGGAACTTCCCGGGCAATTTATTTGAATAGACCTCAAGTTTTATGTCATATGTAGGACAGTCCCAAACACTTAGCCAATAGATTTGTTCCGACCAAGCGAACGGCTGGAAATCCCCTCTGATGTTCGTAGCAGGGTACGAACACTCCAAACTGTTCACTGTCATTGGCAGAGAAAAACACATAACGAATGCACGGGACGGATGACAATTCTCGTGGTGCAGCAGTAACAAACATCAGTGAGTGCTCTGTCATTAGCAGAGGGGTACAAACACTCCCTCGGGTATTTCCGGATTTTTCTTCAGTCGAACATGATTACTATTGGCTCTCTATTAAATCCATAATTGAAGACATATGAAATACACTGAATAATTTTCGCAGAACTAAATATGTAACAACATACGAAAGTGGAGCCTAAGGGATGCAGAAAGTTAGAGAGAGAGAGAAAGAGAGAGAGAGGGAGAGAGAGAGAAAGAGAGAGAGAGAGAGAGAGAAAGAGAGAGAAAGAGAAAGAGAGAGAGAGAGAAAAGAGATTAAAAAACAACAACAAACCCGGACCTCTCTCAATTCTCAATTGCCGTTTTGGTCATCTTGACACAGGCGCAACCCTGACACACAGATCTTCATGAATTTTGTTTTCATTTCTCACTTCCCTTCCTGATGGTGCTCAGTGGAAAACAACTCGTTTCAAACCCAAAATTGTAATGAGACACACTTGATTAAAAAAAAAAAAAAGCAGGCTAAAATGTTATGAGGAAATGCTAAAAGCGAAAGGCAGAAGAGAAATGAAAAGTGAGAGACGGCAGTTGAGAGCAACACTGAGATAGAAAAACATGTGAAGATGGACATAACATGGATGGATAAACCAGACTGAGAGACTGACAGATGGCAAAAAGAGAAAGCTGCGAAATGAAGAACGGAACAAACAACGTAAGAAAATAACGGAACGTGTAGAGAAGAACATAATACCGTGAGGGATAACACAGAACTGTTAGAAGAAAACTGATACTTTGCTACCACTAGACAGACAAGCAGACATATTTAGCAGACTGACAAGTAAACAGTTATTGAGAGAGACAAATAGACCGACAGGCAGACAGACAAACAGATAGAGTTCACATGCATGATGGCAGTGAGAAAATTAACGTGTCTATACCTAACGTCTTATAGTCACAGTACTGGTGGGTAATGACTTAAACTTTTTAAAATGGTAGATATGTAAGGACTTCAGAGAGTTAAAGCTAGATATGTAATGAGTTATGAAGTTGATGGCAGATGTGCACCGAGTTCAAAGAGTACAGATAGCTGAGTTCAAACAGTTAAGAAAACTGACAAAACAAGCCAAGAGCTAAGGGTAGATTGTGCAGAGTTCAAAGTGACATGCAGAGCATAAAAATATTAGGTGTGGATTGCAAGGAGTTGGGAATTAGGGTTAAATGTGGAGACCATTCAACGATACAGGCGTGCAAAAAGTTCGCAAAACTTTATGATGAAGAGTGGGATTAAGAGTTCTGATAATTTGAAACTGATAATTATATAGAATTGAAGGGTCAAGTTCAAGGAATAGAGAGCCGATACTGTGTGCTGGATTTACTTACAGGCCAGGAGTAGGAGAAAGGAATGGTGATGGACGAGTCAGGGGACATCATCCTAGCCTCCCCTGCATTCTCCAGACTAAGTTCCCCTTTTCCCAGAGTGCACTGCAAGGTCGGTGGCAACGGAAGTTGATGGTGGGATAGACAAGCCTTGATAAGAACTGTAGGAAGGTTGCAAGAAGATGCTGATCCGGCGTCGGGTGAACACGGTTTTGAGGGAAGGTTCCGATCTTCTTGGTTGTGACACGAGTCGAGTTCACGATCTACCTTGAGTGTGAGAAGTTTGATCTGAAAGGCTCCGAATTCAAATGCCTGAAATTAGAAAGGAAACGAAGATAAGTAAAACCGACATTTCATTTGTCAGACAACAATGTGACATCTAGATCTATTTATATATCGGTCTGTCTTACTAGCAGTCAGTCTGTTTGTCTGTCTTCTTAGCAGTCAGTCTGTTTGCTTGTCTTCCTATCTATCTGTCCATCTGTCTGTCTGGTCTATCTAACTGCCTGTCTGTCTGTCTGTTGTCTATCTGTCGCCTTTCGTCCATTTGTAAATCTATTTTCCTATCTGCCGGTTTGTCTGTCTGTCTCTTGCCTGCCTATCTGTCCGAGTTCTAATTAACTGTTTCTCTGTTCATCTGCCTATTTGTCTGTCTGTGTGTCTGTCTGTTTGTCTATCTGCTTGTCTGTCTGCCTGTTCGTGTAGCTATCTATAGAATACAATAATGTATTGTCCACATGGAAATTATTTTCATAGATATTCTATGAACCCCACTAACATACAGGAACCGCCGAGTTAACCTCCACCAGGAGATTGAAAGACGTATATAGAACGTAACGTGCGGAATTACAATCATCATTTTACTTCTGGAGTTAGGACACCTTGTAAATTGGCACAAAGCCACAACCCACCAAAACGTTTAAATTTAGAAGCGTACATTCTGTTCAGATGAGTTGGAATCTGTTCTAAATAAGTGCAGATGCTCACAAACTGTTTAGCTAATATCTTTCTGTGTCCCCGTAACTGTGCTTGTGCCTTTGCCTTGTGTAGGGACTTCGAACGACATTTTGAGTCTAACTAAAGCTTACTGACCAGCTCAACAAATATAACTTAAAACCATCAAGGCTTTCTAATCTGCCCGTTTTCTTAAACCTTCACCCTCTCATCCTTGTTTCAACGGTCTAGCAAAAGTGCGCGTAACACGATTTATCGATTCCAATAACATGACAATGAACTTGTCAAGTTGCTGTGCTGGCCTCTAAGGACTGCAAACCAGGTAGATTTTGTTGGACCTCTCCAAGCCGGTGTGACACATTGAAATGTGTACATATATATACACATATCAAAATACATTTATGAATCGTATGAAAAGTCTAATGGTGAAAACGAAGAGACAGATGTTGGATGCTTTTATTTCAAAATTGATTTAAAAATCCCAGTAAAATTATGGACATAATACTCTGTCTGTTGATAGTACATATTACAGTTTTCCCTCGAAGCTCCTCGAGGTCTAAAACGGTTAAAAGAGAAGACAGTGTAAAAATTATAGACAGCTCAACCTTTTCTTTGCACTTTACACACACTCGTATGCGTCTAGAAGTAAAAATGAGGAGGAGTGCCGGAGGGCAAAAGCGTTTGCAGGCAGTCAAAACAAGCATTCACTTCCTGTAAAGCAAAATAATATTTCCGTCTTCTTTCTTTTCTTCTGTTTTTTCTTCAAGCTTATCCATTATTCGCTTCATTTCTAACTTTTATAAATGTTCGTTTCGTTCACAATAAAGTTTGCATGCCAGTGGAGAGCCGAGAGTTCTGATATTCTCCAGATTGCTACAGACTCGCACTTTCCGACAAAAGCGTTGTCTCCTGTCCTGAGGTTTGTTACATCCCGGGTCAAAGGTGAACTACAGTGTGGCGCCATTTTTGCTGGCATGCCAGTTTCTATGATTGCTTCGGTGTACGAATTTAATTATACACTGACATTGAAAGTATGAGATTTTAAAAATAAGACATCTACAATATCGTACAATCATGCATTTTTATGATTAAAAAGTCGGCATTCTTGAAATTGAAGCAACATCTTAAGGCAATAGTTCGTGCAGTGGGAAGTTTAATGGGCGTTCTCATCGAAACGAAAGAGAGAGAGAGAGAGAGAGAGAGAGAAAGAACTAGCTTGACACAGACAGACTGACAGGCATACAGGCAGACAGACGCATATATAGGTTGACAGTCAAATAGGCAAACAGACAGATCAGCAGATAAACAGGCAGGCAGATGGGCCGACGGACAGTTAGATTCACGGAATTGAAAAATAAGCAGACAGACAGGTAAGTTGATAGGCAGACAGGTAGACAAACAGACAAGTAGAAATAGAGCGACAGAGAGACAGAGAAACAGAGTCGGAGAGAGAGACAGAATAATGCACAGATAGAGATACAGAGAATAGTCATTAGGCAAAGCAAAAGTGACACAATGAATGACGGTCGCATACAGCGGGAGTGAGGTCAAGATAACGAATCTAGTTAGAGCGGGATATCTGGTAGTTCGGCACCGCTCTGACAGAGTTACAGACCTAACTGTGACATTGAGAAAGAGACAGACAAACTGATAGACAGACATATAGGCAGACAGACAGGTAGACAGACAAACGAACATACACACAGAGAGGCAGTCAGGCTTGGGCTGACAAACGGACAGAAAGTCATGTCAGTGGATGAATATACGGATGGAAAGACAGACTAATAATCTGACATCCTGACCGCCATGTAGGTAGCTGACAGACAGGCAGATATGCAGAGGAAACAAACTGAAAGAAAGAGCACGACAGAAGACTAATCCAGTGTGGCTTAGATAGCACAGAGGGATGTACATGTTGTGAGGATTTCCCTTCCGCCGTCTCTGGTGGGCTTTTCTTAGCTGTTTTCTCTAAATCTCTTCTCTCTCCATAGACATAACAGAATGCTAATGAGTAATACTATGCAATTCTTGTCTTCAGATGGTTCAAATATAATTATGTTACAGCATGGATCAACCGTCTGTCTGTCTGTCTGTCTGTAAGTATGTATGTATGTATGTATGTATGTATGTATGTATGTATGTATGTATGTAGGTAGGTGGGTAGGTAGGTAGGTAGTAGATAGATAGGTATGTATGTATGTAT